>QARZ01000502.1:0-31318 GCA_013407115.1 Glycine latifolia
TGAGATGCCTCTCAATAACATATTAGAGGTAGAGCTGTTTGATGTGTGGGGAATTGATTTCATGGGACCATTTCCCAAGTCACATTTTAACCAATATATCTTAGTAGCAGTAGATTATGTTTCTAAGTGGGTAGAAGCGGTTGCTTTACCTACTAATGATGCAAAAGTAGTTGTTGAATTCTTGAGGAAGAATATATTCACTCGCTTTGGAGTACCAAGAGCAATAATAAGTGATGGAGGTGCTCATTTTTGCAACAAACAATTCTCAAATTTGCTTGCAAAATATGGAGTTACCCATAGAGTGGCTACACCTTATCATCCGCAAACCAGTGGACAGGTTGAAATTTCTAATAGAGAATTAAAGCGAATTTTGGAGAAGACTGTTGGAAATTCTAGGAAAGATTGGGCAAAAAAGCTCGATGATGCGCTTTGGGCATACAGAACAGCTTTCAAGACCCCAATAGGTATGTCGCCATTTCAGATGTTATATGGTAAGTCTTGTCACCTTCTTGTTGAATTGGAACATAAGGCTATATGGGCCACTAAGTTTCTTAATTTTGAACTGTCTAAAGCCAATGATAAGAGATTATTACAATTAAATGAGCTAGATGAGTTCAGGTTAAATGCTTATGAGAGTGCTAGATTATATAAGGAAAAGACAAAGAAGTGGCATGACAGCAAGAGCCGGTCAAAAGAATTCAAGCCTGGACAATAGGTATTGCTTTATAATTCTCGTTTAAGATTGTTTCCAGGAAAATTGAAGTCTCGATGGTCTGGTCCATTCATTGTACATGAAGTTTATCCATATGGAACGATTGGAATTTCTCCATTGGATAGTCATCGTTCTTTCAAGGTAAATGGATGTCGATTGAAGCATTATTATGGAGGTAAAGTGGAAAGACACACTGTTTCTATTCCACTAAATTCACATGAGGTTTAAAAAGGTTTGATGCGTCAAGCTAAATGACGTTAAATAAAGCGCTAATTGGAAGGCAATCCAAGAAAGTTTATGGTTTTAGTTGTTTTACAGTAGAATTATTATTTAAATTTTAGATAATTAAGTATAGGTTTTTTTTGAAATTAATTTTTACATTATTAATTGAGATGTTTTTAATTTAGCATAGTTAAATTTAGAAGTTTTAGGTAGAAATAGTTATAAAATTAGGAAAAAATTGAAAAAGCAAATTCAGAGACTGGCGCTGATCGCGCCAACTATACTGGATACTCGTAAGTTGTGGCGCCAGTCGCGTGAAAACTCGCAACTGCCTTTTAAAATTTGAAAAAAACCGAACCCTAAAGATAACTTCTTATCTTTAACTCAGCAGCCACGATTTGGCAGTTCCATTTAGGGAAGTTCAAGCATTTGAACTGCAAGAAACTGCTTCCACAATAAAAACCACTTTAAATCTTCTCATTCTAAAAGCCTATAAATACAAAGTACCACTTACCTTATTCACACACCATTGCATTAGACTTCTGAGCAAAAACATTGGGAAGCTTCATCTTTGTTTCTTTTTGAGCACATTGTGATTTTGTTTCAAGTCTTGAGTTGTCAAATGGCCAAGGATAAGGTACACATTCTCATTCTTAATCTTTGTATTGTTTATTCTTTAATGTTTAGATTAGAAAGCATGTGGTTAAGAGTATTAGTGAGATTGATTGTTAGAAGTTGATGCAAGAACCTTAGGAACAGTCTGAATAACCAGGTTTTGCAGCCCACGCGAATCGCGTGAGGGCTGGCGCCATCCGCGCCACCTGGTAATTAATGAATATTCATGATATGCAGCCCACGCGATTTGCGCGAGTATTGGCGCCATCCGCGCCAGCTGCATATCCATGAGATGTTGTTGGATGGCTAGGGGATTGTTCAAATCTTTGAGAATCTTTAATATATGCATGCCATTTATAGATTAGAATGGTGTCTGAGATTTAACACAATTGATAATTTAAACATGAATGGAAATAAAATCTGGGAATGGTTGTTAATTATTTAAAGATTTTATTTTCACTTATAATGATAAAAGAATGCTTAGTACACCTTATGAATTTATTATTAATTCATAAAGAACCAAATAAATCTAGGAATTATTGTGAAGGATTTATTTGGAGATTGATTGTCAAATGCTGGTTTCATATATATATATATATCATGATTCTGATCTGTTTTGTTAATCTGAAATTAAGAAATATTTGTTATATGATTGCAAGCAATCTGGGAATTATTGCATATAGTTATAGAATTTTTCTGAGTTTCAGGGAAAGTAAGTAGAGAAGGATAAGAGGAAGGGTGCTGCATCAGGCAGCAAGAGAGCCAGAACTACTGAATTTGATGAGTTTAGATTCAGAACAATCGAATGTTAGCAGAGGTACGAGAACTGGTATGCTCCGAAGAAAGTCATTGCGGAGAAGATGATAGATTGGGAATTCTTTCCTGAAGATTCACCAATCTTGGAGGTAATTAACAGGAGGGAGTGGCAGACTTTGGTTAGTTTTCCTGAACCAAGTTCTAGTGCCATTTTAAAAGAATTTTTGGCTAATGTCAATAGAGAAAATGTAGACAGAGACAGAGTTAGCTGGGTTTAAGGAGTAGAGGTTCCATTTAATCATAACACTATTGAGGAATTTTTAGCTACTGCATATTATCCATTTCAAGCTTGTGCCTTTAGGACAAATTTTTATAAGATGCAGCCTGTTAGCAGCAAAAATCTCTTTGGAGATGACATGCCTCAAATTGAAGATGAGATAAGATGAGGCATTACAGGGCTGTATACCACATGGAAGACCAAGTCAGGAATGGACTATGTTCCTGAGAAGTTAAGGAAGCAAGACTTGACTGGGGAGGCAGAATTTTGGCACCAGTTCGACAATCACACCATTATTCCATCAACTAATCTTACAGATGTGAATGTTGAGAGGGCCATCCTTCTACATGTGCTGCTAGGCGATGACAATTTGGATAGTGCAAGTATCCTGTCTGATAGGATATTGCATATGATACATGATGGTAGCAGTAAGTCTCTTCTTGCTCATTCTTCCCTAATTTCTCAGCTTTATATGAAAGCAGGTTTAGAGATTCCTGATGAGGAACCCATGGATGTAAAAACTGCATCTGTCATGACACACAAGACATATCTGGCTGCAGTAGAGACTCAGTGGCAGGAACAGTTGATCAGAGCCTCAAAATTATCACCTGAGGAGATTGCTGAGAGGAGTCCGCGTGCGGATATTCCTCAACCTGAAGTTAGAGCAGTCCACCACGAGCATCGTCGTCTACTGCTATTGGAAGGCCACATCATGAATTGATCTATGAGGATTCTCCAAGCTACCAGCAGATTCATTCTGATTTGAGAGCCCAAAACAGACTTTTGGAGCATCAAAACAGGATGATGGAAGACCTGTTCAGACACTTCTCAATTGAATTCACTCTTTACCAGCCGCATGAGTTAGCAATACCACGGGTTTCTCCTAAACCTTCATAGCCATCAGCTGCTGCTGATGATACTATGGAGGATTAGGAGTAACATTACAATTTAAAAGGACAATCATTTTATTTGCTTTCTGTTTAATGGTTTTGTACTTTAATTTCAGTTTGTTTGACACAATTTAGTTTGTTTTATTTTGGATATGGTTGAATTTGCTTAATTTGGTTTTACCTAAATAATTCTGTTGGATGGATGTGATGCATAATGATGATTTCTCTTTTGCAGAAATGTGTTTTCCCTTGAATAGAAAAGTGATTGCTGGGGACAGCAATGTTTAAAATCTGGGAATGGGGAATGCATTTTACATTATTTTGAAAAATCATAGTTGATATTTGACAGAATTTAGAGAATAATATAGTAGTTAGATTTTTAGATTACACAGAATTAATTAGAAAATTAAAAAGAAAAGTAATTTGGATGAGATGATGTTAGAGGATAAGTCTAGAAAATTGTTTGATACTAAGTTAGGAATTCTCTTTAGAAATCGATGAATAAAATGTTAAGAGCTGTGAATAATTTTCAGATTATTGAATTGCTAATATAGTGATAAGTGAAATTGATGATGATTGTTTTGGTATGATATATGAGATAGGTAGAGTATAGAATTACATATTACTTGATTAGAATTATTACAGTTTTTGTGATTGAATTACATGATGAAGAAAATAGATGCTTGATAGGAAATCACATGAACTTAGCTTGATACCATAGCTTGTGAGGATTGAGCCTATACAGTATATTTTTTTTCAGAGTGACCCCATTGTGAATAATACTTTAGAACTTGACTTGTTTCTCTAAAATAATTGTAGGGTCGATATGATAAAGGCAGTTTATTCTTTTTAAGCTAGAGCCAAAGGACCTTACCTTAATAATAAATTTCCATTGTTAAATCTATTTGAGCTTAAGCCTTTTCTATTCATTCACCTAAAACTTAAAACTTATCCTTGACCACCTTGAGTGAGATTGGAAGAATGAGAGTTAGAATCAAGTCTACTAGATATGAAAATATAGAAAGATGAATGTCCATAGAAAAGGGAAAGAAGAAATATGTTACCCAAGAAGACAATTCTTGTGTAAGGTTGAAGTGTCAACAGAAAAGAGCTGAAAACATCAAGTTAGTAAAAAGTCCAGTTGGGGAAGCAACAAGTCTGAAATACCAGTTGGAGGATCTAAATCTAGTTGGGAAGTAACAAGTCTGAAATACCAGCTGGGGAATCTAAATATATTTTCCTCATTCTTTCTGTCACAGTTGTTGAAAACGGAAAAATAAGAGAAAAAAGAAGATTGAAGAAACAAAGAAACAGGAGGATCACAAGAATAAAGATAGGCAAAAGAATAAGAAAGGTAGATTAGATAAGTAGACTTGAATAATTCTGACAAGAATCCAATCTCAATACCTAGCTACTATCCAAATTCTTCCTACCTGAAGCTAGGCCAAGTTACAACCTTGAAAAGACCTTTTGATTAACTCTGCATTTATTCATATTCTTTATTTTCAGGAATTTGAGAATATAGTCAAGCTTATGGTAGTATTATAGCTTTGGAGGAAGTGAGAGATTATAATTACCCAAAACACTTGAGTGATGAGTGATTTATATCTCCAGTAAGGGGTAATCAAGTTAAGATTCTATGATTGATGGAATTGAAGAGTATTCTTGTTATTTTCACATGAAATTCAATTGCATTTAACAGAATAGTTCTGAGATTGTGTATGTGATAATATGCTTGACTGTTGAATATGATTTCCATTACAATTAAATCTTATTTTATTTTATTGCTAGGGACAACAATATCTAAATCTGGGAATTATTTGATATGCTGTTAGCATATATAATTTTTAGGATAGTTTTATCAGGAAAATAGGAAGAATAAAGTGAATAAATGTGAGAATAAGTGTAGAATTCATTACTTTTATGTTTATCATTGATTATATGCTATTTTGATGCTTAGGGTCAAGAAAAGCAAGAAAAGCAAAAGAAAGAGTCAACTGAGGCTGGGACTTCACGCTAACCACGCCAGGGCCACGCCATTCACGCCAGAAGCACTGGAGTCTTGCGCCAGTCGTGCCAAACTCGCGCTATTCGCGCCAGAAGTACTGGAGGCTCCCGCCAGTCGCGTAAACGCTACGGGATTTCAGAATTAGCTTAAAGATAACATAAGAATGATGGGTTTTTAGGGTTTTATAACCTAGGTATAAATAGAACCTAGGTAGGACACATTAGGTATCAATTAGACACTGAAAAACAGAGCAAGGAAGGCAAGATCAAAGAAAAGAAGATTCAAGGCCAAGAAGAAGCAAGAAGAACAAGAAGGAGGCAAGATTGAGGGGTTTTGACTCTGCATATCTTAGTTTCTTCCTTTTCTCCTTTCTTCACATTGTATTAGGCCAAACATTATTATGTCTGGCTAAATCCTTTGTAATTATGGTTTAGCCAAAAGCCAATGTGAACTCTGTGTTTCTTGAATTGGGTTTAATAAAGTTTCTTATAATTGTTTTACTCTACTTTACTCTTCCATTATTATATCTAATTAGACTTGATCAATCTATTAGATTACTTAGGGCTCTAATTCGCAATAGGAATATTGGGATTTTAGTTTCTGAATGCAGTAGAGTGACAGTTGCGATATTACCTAGGGATAGGGATAAAGGACTGCAGATTCTTGTTATTATATCTTCATGCTTAATCTAAAGGGAATTACTAAGGGATTAGGATTATTAACTTAGGTTAAATGGTTAAATGACTGAGGAATCAGGGTTTAGCTATATTAGAAAAGCATAAATCTGAATAATTACATTAAATAGAGTTAAATTATGAATTCAATTACATAGAGTGAATTGCGGTGATTGTGCTTTGCCATAATTATTCTTAAGTCTTGATCAACATTTAAATTACATTGTATTAATATTATGTTATTTACAATAATTAAATTCAAACTACAATCCAATTCTTCCAACAATTTCATTCCTTCTCCAATATTAAGAATTATAAATTACAATTGATATTAGTGCCTCAATCCTCGTGGAGACGATACTTTCTTATCACTTTATTACTTGGAACGATCGGTGCACTTGCCGTGGTCGCAACACTTCTCTGGTCGTTAATGGCGGAAGAAAGCTCGAAGAAGAAGAAGAATTGATTTTCCGCCCCCAAAACGTTCAAATGACCCTTTTATAGGGTCCTGTACGTGTTCCCACGCTACTGGCGCCACACCCCACGCTAATCGCGCCAAGAATTCGAAAGAAATAGCTTTCTGGAGCATTCTGGCTCTAATCGCGCCAGATATTCGACCCAGAGGGCCTCCAGGGCCATTATGGTGCTAATCGCGCCACATGGTTGAACCATGGTGCTAATGGCACCACTCTTGGCACTAATCGTGCCAAATAAAATAATAATAATTTTTTTTTTTTTACAAATCATGGTTATTATAAAGTCCGACAACCATTTGCTTGGATCCAAGTTGATGCAAGCTTCTTAAATTCAGGTGTCCAAACCTTGAGTGCCAAATCCAACACTCTTCATTAGATTCAATAGTCTTTAAGCACTGAATTTTAGTAGCCTTCATGCTGATTTGAAAGGTCCTATTTTTTGCCAAAGGAGCCTTTGTAATCATCCTCTAAGAAGAATCAAACATTTACATTGAGTCGTGTTTCATAATCTCTGAAAAATCATTTCTCAATTAGTTTCCCAATACTCAATAAGTTGCGCTTCATCCCTAGCACGTATAATACATTCTCTATAAGTTCATATTTTCCATTCTTCCTTTTAAGCACAATATTGCCTACACCTTCTGCACTTAAACTTCTATGATTTGCAAATTGAACTTTGTTGTTCTCGTGGTATCAAGATCACTCAACCATTCTTAGTGGTTTGTCATATGGTTTGAGCATGCAATATCAAGGAACCGAGACTTAGACTATGCAAGATCCTCACAGGTGGTTGCCATCAATAGAATTGGATCAGAATCTAAATATTCTTGGGCCACACATGCTTCATCATCAATTTCTTTATTTTGTTTTCCTTTACAATGCTAGCACTCATCTGTAAAGTGGCCCCATTTTTAATAATTAAAGCGCTCCACTTTCCTCTTATCAAAATATTTTGTTCCGATCCTCCTTTGGTTTTCACAAAACCTCCTCCTCTTTTATTCGAGGATTTAGGTCTATGATCACCTTTTGACTTTTCTTAGTTTGAAAGCCACCCACTCTTGTTGGGTTTTGTATTCCCTTTCGTCCACTTTTTCTTGTCCCAAGCCCCTTTCTTGGTCACTTGAGCCTGCAGTGCTTGATCACCAAACCTTTTGAGACTTCTTTCATTCATCCTCAAATCACGAGCCTTTAATGAGCCTTTTAACTCTTTAAGACTCATGTTCTCGATGTCTTTGGATTCTTCAATTAGTACCACAATGTCAAATCTGAGTTGTATTGGTCGCAATATTTTTTCAATTATCTTTTGTTCAAGTACTCTTTCTCCACTTCTAGCCATCATATTGGCGATGGTTGTCCAAACTCTGGTGAAGAAGTCAACTACTATTCTAGAGTTTTCCATCTGTACGAACTCATATTGCCTTTGCAGGCACTACAACATTTTTGGCTTTAGACCGCAAAAAAAAAAAATCATTGTTAGATGTGTAAAAATCATGGCCTAAAGTTTAAGCCATAGATTGACCAGGATTTTGCAAACGCACTCTAAGTGGCCATGGCGTTTGCCAATAGACCACAATTTGATCCGACCGCGGCTTAAAATAATGAAAAGACCACACTTTTAAGATGTAGACGTACATATAAAAGCACACATTTTTAGTCATTGCCAAATACAATAAGCAACACCTATATTATTAAATATGGGCCTTTATAACTGTTGTCTAAACTTTTAGACCATGGCTTTTGGAGTGTCACCGAACATATCATATGTTTAAGCAACGGTTACAAACATGTGGACATGTATTTTAAACAATGCATTTTCTATTCTAAACAAATAGTGTAAATGATTATTTAAGCATGGTCTAAAGGTTTAGATTATGTTTTTCTTCTTCTTTAATTTTAGTATTTTATTTATTTATTTAGTTTTGGTTTTAGTATTGTAATAAGCAAACATTTATTTTTTTCCTAATATATATATTTATATATATAATATAGTTAGTGTTAAGACTTAATTATTTAAGTTATAAACAATTAAAAAATGTTTAACAAATAAAACAATTGTATTATTATTAGCACACAATTCTTTTTATAGAAGATGAATAAAATAAGGAACGAAAACGAATCTACAATTTATAAGAAACATGTATACATGCACAAAATACTATATATAAATAATCAAAATATAACACATTAATCTTATCTATGTATATATTAGCCGTCATTTTCAAAGTTCTTCATATATATTGATGTCAATATGCAAATGTGCTAAAACACTTTGACATTTCTAAAACATTAAAGTATATTTAATACAAACTAATTTGTAAGAGATAAAGTCATCTCTGATCAAAAGTATAATATAAAAAATAAAATCAAGTTTTTGTGTATGAACATCAATCTTCCATATCATGAACACGATCTTCTAGGTCTCCAACCTACAAATATATTTAACAATTTAGTAATTGCTCTATATATACATATAAATCAAATCAAATCATATTTTTAGAAGTCATTCATTTTGAAATATGAATAAGACACTAATTTAATGAATAATTATATGTTTTCAAAATTAGGAACATTAGTTGATGCAGGGGATCACATTGTGACATTATTATTTTCATTAGCTACAACATTTCTTATCATGTCATCCAAAGCTTCATCATCCTAATTTGGGTTGTTTTTCTTCATGAAGCATCTGAGAAGTGCTTCCAATCCTTCAAACCTCCTAGCCCAGTTATTCAACTCATTTGCATGCTTCTTCTTAAGAGTAGAAGTTTCTTGTTTTCTTTTTAACTGTGATTGTGTGTCAGTTCTTTCAAAGTGGCGCACTCTACAAGATTTTCTCTTTTCCAATCAACAATTAAAATGTTTGTTCAACAAAAGTAGTTGAATCTTGAAGCTTTTCCTAATTAATAAAAAAATATCAATGCCTGCTATAATCAACACTAAACATGTACTTTATGAATAACAATGAACTTACAATAACAACTTGTGTTTCTTCATCCACTTCTTTTCCTTTCAGTTGGGCTTTGCGAGTCTCAATAAACATTTTCGCTTTAGTGACTTCCTTTCCGACATTCTTCTTTTGACGCTACATTGATTCAAAAAAGATATGTTTGAAGATGTAAATTGTCCAAAACATCTAGTATGAATATTATAAATTACTAGTTTACAATGGAAAACAAAAGCATCTAAGATGTATGTGCATATATCCAATATTTGTGGTTAATGAAATGTCAAACACAATATAAACTAAATTAGTGGCTACCTATATGTAAAATAACAAATCAAACGATATGTGAACACTGTACATTAAGAATTAAGAATCTTGGAGAGTTTTGCTGTAACGACCCCGTTTGCATCCGGTTCATTAACATTATCTTATGGTCTTAAGCGCAACAATTACTTAACGCATTAAGTAATAAACAGAAGAAATAAAATAAATAAGATGTTATACAATATAAACAAAATATTATGTATGAAATTTTGTATACAACCCGGGACCCGGGTAACGTTACATAGGTACAACACCATACAAACCGATACCGGATTACAAAATATACAGCAAAAATTGAACCAACAGGCTCGCCTAAAACCGTTTTCCTTCTCCCACATCCACGAACCTGACCTCGACCTCTTGTCCGGGATCCTCGATTAGCAGCCAACCTGGCCTTGGCCAACTCGACCTCTTAATCGAGATTCACCGAACAACTCCTACTCAGGTCTTTTACCTCGAACCTCATCTTCCTCTCTCTAGCTATTACCTGCAATAAAATATAATCCCCAACCGGGGTGAGATACAATCTCAGTAAACTCAGGGTTCTTGGAGTCTCACCTCCCCCTGGTTCACTTCCACAGTACATAGCATTTATATTGGCATCACATATAACATACCCAACCCGGCCTTTTAATAAAACAATCATATAACCATCCCGACCATTAAGAAAAAACAAAAGTATAGCCATCTTGGCCTTTATAAACATCACATATACATAATCACACAAATGTGCCATTCCAACACAGATATGTAACTTAGCCAACCAGTGCACCTTACATGCACAATTGCATATCTTCCCATGCACAGATATAGAAATTAGCCAACCAGTACACATTACATGCACAATTGTATATCTTCCAGTGCACCCGTGCATAGATATACACACCAACCAGTGCACATTACATGCACAAATGTATATCTCATGCACTCGGATGTATATGAATTACCGAGAAGCTCATCCCGGATGAGTCTTACACTCTCATATATGGTCCGCTTCCCTGGCCAGAGGGCTTCCTCAACCACAATACAACCATCACAGTGCAAACCATTTACATGTATGTTTCAATCAAAAAGCAGTAACACACAATTTAAATACACGCACTGCACCATACAATAACCATAACTCCCCAGGAGTATGGTGGAACACAATCAAGGGATATTAACTCTCAAGAACAGAGAGCTTACCTTCTCTGATTCCAGCACCGTCTTTTCCAACCTCGTGGTCACAACCACCGATATCTTCTTTATCACGCCCTACAACAGGCAAGAAAGATATCAAGAACGGTTCTCAATCGTTTCATGAAAAGAACCCAGTTCTTTTCCAAATCTCAACCATATACGACCAACCAGTGACTTGTAAAACACATAAATACCTATCTAGTCATAACAAAATACCCAAAACCTAGAAAAGTTAGCTTTCAAAGTTGAACCTTCATCACAACAACTTCCTAAGCATACTTTTCCAAAGAAACACCACCTAATACCAGCCCTAACTCACATGGGTCATTTTTCTCTTAAAACTAAACTCAAAAGAAACAGTAAAACTTACATAATCTTACCTTAAAACTTCAAGGAAGGCTAGCGGACAGCTTCTCAAAGCTTGGATGTCCTTAATGTGCCTTCTTACTCTTAAAGGTTGAAACTTTAAACTTTCTTTTGGAGAAATGATCTCCTAGTCTGACGGTTCTAACACCGAACAAAGGGTAGAAACCAGTTTGTATGGTGATTCTCTTCAATCCTTACGTTGCATGTGAAGGTGTTTAGGTCAAGGAAAGGTTATCTAGGAAGCTTTTCTCACTTTAACAATGGAGGAAATAGAATATGAGAGAGAAAGTGTTTTAGCAGAGGCGGTGAGAATTAAGTTACTACTGAAATATCTCACTCATGCATACCTTAAATAGCCTAAAAACTGACACGCGTCATAATGTAATATGAGAATCTTCCCGCATCCAAACAACAAGCAGGGAGTTAACACGTGCCACTTATGTAAAGTGAATATGTAGAGATATTTGACTGCCAGGTTAGGTCTACTGTTTGGCAAGCCAATAGGTTATACCTCATGCACATGATACATATGACTACCGAGTTCTCTAAACCCTACTGACATTGTTGGGTTCTCTCTTCATATATATATAGATGATATCAAGCAAGTACTGCTCGAATTAATCTATTACAAAGATTACATAAGAACCCGTCCTTGGTACTATAGTACGTCTAAGGTTCTGCTCTCCTCCAACCTCATCCGACCTCATCCGAGTTCCTACCTTAGCACTTCACCAGTCCAAGGTTCCTCAAGAACTCTTCCGGGATCACTAACCCGGTAACTCTATCAAAAGGGGTTCCGAGCTCTTCCGGTCTCTCTACCCGGTGGCTCTTACAAGTCAACAAAAAATGAGCTCCTCCGAGATCATCTGAGTTCAACCGATATAACTACCCGGTTGCTCAAAGAAAACATTATACGAGCTCATCCGAGATCATAACTCGGTAACACATCTGAGCTCGTCTGAGATCGCAACCCGGTCGCTCTTTCCTTCCTTGTCCAGGTTCCTTCCCTACCTCAGCGCTATCCCCAAGGAGTGCTATATATATATACCACTTATGTGGCGATAACCCCATCATGCACCAACCCGGTCTCCTTATAAACAGCATAACAACATGATCCTCGATTTAAGAAGGTGCTATCTACACCCCCCTTTTGTCCGAGTTCCAATTCACACCCCCATGTACACCTAGTCGCACGATCCCGGATTTGAAAAGATGCTATCTGTACCCCTCCCTTATCTGAGTTCCAAAATACACCCCCTTATGTGACAACCCGGTTGAAAAGAATATGAATACTTCACACTTAACCAAGGGGGGGGTGAATTGGTTAAGTCTTGGTATATTAAAAATTTCTTTAATCAAAATCGGAGTTTCTAGGATCTTTATCACTTTTCAAAACCAAGAAACCTTATTCCATCAAGTAACTCAACCCCAAGGAATTCAATGAATCAAAACTGACTTTGTTGGTCAAGCAAATGAATAAAAAAAAATTAAAATGAAGATGATAGAGATTGAGAATCAATACATAAACAATTTATACTGGTTCACTTCAAAACCATGAAGCTACATCCAGTTTCTTCCAACCAACACTAGGTTAGAGTTCCACTATTATAATTTTCAGTTCTTACAATCAAATACCATGTCTCCCTTTATCAACCCTAGATAAAGTACAGAAATCTAAAACCCTATTAGATTCTAAGAGACAAGAACCTGAGAACACTACTCAGTTCTTCCACCTAGAGAACTCCTTCTTTAGTTACAAGCAAGAACCCAATTACAATAGCCAAATTACAAAGAAAAACCAAAACAAAAATTACATTCAGATTAAGGAGAGAAACAACCTGATGATCCAAAGTATGCAATGCAAAATGAAGTTACCAGATCAGGTTGAAAGATTAAAAGACAATAAGCACAACTTTCCTCAATCTTGAAATGATTTCAAGCTCCAAGAATGACTTAAACACACATGATCAATGCACAATGGAGCAAGACACAATTAAACCCTTAGAAAACACTTTAGAATGCTCACAAGACTGTTTAAGCTCAGAAAATACGTATGGGTAATGTTCCACAAAGTTGTCAAAGCAGCTGAGCATCAATCCTATTTATAAGAGCTTTTTGTAATTGTCTGTAATCGATTAAACGCGCCATATAATTGATTAAAACACTTAAGTAATCGATTAAATCACTATTTTAATCGATTAAAATGTTCATGAGTTTTCTGGGTTTGAATAATGAACAAAATAATTGATTATTTCGAGCTGTAATCGATTATTCCAGTAGCACTGTATTTTATAAAAAGCTTGTGTAATCGATTACGAAACATGGTAATCGATTATTCCAGTGCAACATGTTTTTCTTAAAGCGTTGTGTAATCGATTGCGAATCCTGGTAATCGATTATTCCAGTAGAACCATCTTTTCAAAAAAGCTTATGTAATCGATTACAAATAATGGTAATTGATTAAAGTGTTCATGAAAGCTTTTCCATGTTTGAAAACGAAGCAAATAATCGATTAATTCACTATGTAATCGATTATTCCAGTGCATTTTTCATTTTTCCAAAAACAATGCTTCTTTGGTTCTTTTGTTAAAACATGCTTTGATTCTTAGTTAAAATACTTAGGCAATTAAATGATTGAATGCATGCAATGCAAGGATCAACAGATTGAACTCTTTAACACTTGATTTGATTTGCAATCTTCCAAAGAATTCCAAGGCATGTGAAAAAGCTCAAAACCATTCTTCAAGTCCTAAGCTTCAAGCTTCAAGATGCTCCCCCTATATCCAACAATCTCCCCCTTTTTGGCTTTGAACATGCTAAATATTGATTGACCATTTGCATGAGTTGGAATTGCTTTAAGGATGAGCAAAATGAAAAGCTTTGAAGTTTGTAAACCTGAAAATCAAATCAGCCTGTTTGCCAAGAACAAGTGTTACGTGTTTAAGCTTGCATTCATCATTTATTTCCATTTTATTTGCTCCCCCTATCTTGATTTACTCCTTTAAACTTAGTTAATTTCATGAAACATTGATGAGCAAAAAAAGTTGCAGAAAAACAGGGTATAACAGAGAGCAATACAGAGTTGCCTTTTAATCCATAGTCAATCAATTTTTCTCCCCCTATTTGGCTTATCAAAGGCAAAAAAGATAACTGCACAGCAACTAAGGATAAGAGAGAAAACAAATTTCGTTCATTGACAATGGAAATGCAGTGCATTGAGAAAAACAAAAATAGAAAAGAAACATAAAAAACAGAGTAAACTAAAGCATGAAATCCTAGAAGCTTAATCCTCATTTCCAGAGTAGTCAAGGATGATCCTAGCTTCTATGGTTTCAATTCTGGATCTAATTTCTTCAAGGGTTGTATTGGTCTCAGCCCTATGTTCATGATGGAGTGATAGCATGACATCCATCTTTTGAATCATTAAGGATTCAAAGGGGTTGTAGGTAGGTGCAGGAGGAGCAGCATCTTCATCATCATCATCATCATCATCATCATCTTTAGCATCATCTCCTTGCTCAGGGGAAGGAAGTGGTTGTCCAACCATTTGCCATCCAAGAGGGGTCTTGGTCATCCCCAATTTGGTGAGATGCTTCTCCTTGATGAGGCTGTTGCTAGAGTTGGTGTTGTCAACCGCCTCATTAGAAACATCCACTTGGAAGTAGTCAATGAACCTTGATATGAGGACAGCATATGGGAAAGGGTAGTTCATTAACCTCTTAGATTTTAACATAATCTCCTGGAGAACAAGTATCCAGTTCATCTTAATGCCATTCTTCAAGGCATAGACAAGTTGTAGATCATCATCAGTGGTTTGGGCATGGTTGGTTGCTCTAGGGGTGAGGATGTAGGTGATGATGTAATGGAGAAGTCTATCCTCATGGGTCATGGGTCCAATGCTTAGCCTAAGCCTCAACCTCATGTGAGGATCAAGAAGCATCCCCCTATAGGTATCAATCCTATTGTACCCACCCACTTCTTCTTCAAACCTCCTTTCACCATCAAAAGTGAGGTCAACAACCTCTTCCCATATCTCTTGGGTGATTTCTATGGCAACCCCATTAACTTGGGTCAGAATTGTTCCTTCCATTGAGAACTTGACACAGGTATAGAATACCTTGACCAATTCAGGGTAAAATGTACCCTTCATCTCCACAAATTTCCTAAGACCTTGGGGTTCTAAATAAGTAGGAAATTGGAAACCCTCATTACTAAACCAGTCAAGGGAGAGGTATTTAGGAGGACCTATAAGCTTAGTAGCATTGAATTGAAGGTAGGTCATTTTGTCTTGTTCATTGGAGAACCAATGATCTAGCCTATTGGCTGTTGGGTTAGAGGATTCAGCTTTTCTTTTGGAGGACCTTGGTCTTTTGGGTGCAGACATGATTTCAGAAGAAGAGAAAGCTTAAGACCAGGTTTCTAACCCTAAGAGAGAGAGACACAGAAATGCTTAAGGAGGAAGATGAGTAAGGTGTGAATTCTGCACAAGACATAGGCTGTATTTATAGAAGAATTTAGGCTCCAAGTTTTGAATTTGAAATGAAAAACAGTTACCACGCATTGATCATATAATTGAAGGCACAGAGGATTCAAAATTTGAATTTGGTGTCAGTTGGGTAGTTACAATTTCCAAGAAAATCTTTCAGATTTTGCAGTAACTCTGTGAATAATCGATTATTTCATTAAGTAATCGATTATTTCTTTAGAAAAATCAGTTTTAAAATATGCTGTAATCGATTTACTCATGACGTAATCGATTAATTCATAAGAATATAGTTGAGGAAGATGAAATGTAATCGATTATCCTCAAATGTAATCGATTATCTCAGTACAAATGCAAGTTTCAATAAGTTTCTAAGCAATTTAATTGATTATTCCGTAAGGTAATCGATTATTCCAGTGGGAGTGATATTTTGTAAAACCTTTGGAAGCTTGTGTAATCGATTATTTCGTTGGTTTAATCAGTGGAATGGATTTTCTGAAAAGGATTTCTATGTAGAATAATCGATTATTTCGCTTGTGTAATCGATTACATAAGCTAAAATTTCATTCCCAATGGCTTTTTAAATGAATTTAATTGATTATTCCGAGACTTAATCGATTATCATAGTGGAATATGCAGATTGAACAATTCTTATGCAGCACAACTTCGAATTTCAGAATGCATATGATGATCAAGCAAATATTCAAGTATTTCTCATGTTTTGGCACAAATCAAGCATACACTAGCAAATATTGGATTCATCAAGGATGCCTAGCATGTTTCTTAGAGTGTAATATCTATCTCTATCCAAGGGTTTGGTATATATATCAGCCAATTGAAAATTAGTTTCAACAAATTCAATTTTGATGTTACCTTTTTGGATATGGCCTCTGATGAAGTGATGTCTGATTTCAATATGCTTTGTCCTGGAGTGCATGATGAGATTATTGGAAATATTGATGGCACTTGTATTATCACACAACAGAGGTATTTCTTTTAGTTCAACACCAAAGTTCTGAAGTTGTTTCAACCAAAGGCTTTGTGCACAACAACTTCTAGCTGATATGTATTCTACTTCAGTAGTGGATAATGCCACACATGATTGCTTCTTGCAGTGCCAAGAGATTAATGAGCTTTCTAGCAAGTGACAAGTTCCACTTGTGCTTTTTCTATTCAACTTGCACCCTACAAAATTAGAATCAGAATATCCAAGTAAGCTGATAGGTGTACCTTTTGGATACCAAAGTCTAACTTTTGGTGTGGACTTGAGGTATTTGAGAATCCTCTTGACTGCTGTTAGATGAGATTCCTTGGGATTGGCTTGATATCTAGCACACAAGCAAACACTTAGCATTATATCAGGTCTACTAGCAGTGAGGTACAACAAGGAACCAATCATTCCCCTGTATTTGGATTCATCAACACGTTTGCCTTTATCATCTATGTCAAGATAAGTAGAAGTTGCCATAGGTTTTGCAGCTTCCTTGCAACTTTCCATTTCAAACTTTTTAATCATCTCTTGACAGTACTTTGATCGACTTAGGAAGGTTCCACTCTTTAGTTGCTTGACTTGTAATCCCAAGAAGAATGTGAGTTCTCCCATAATTGACATTTCAAATTCACCCTGCATGGTAGTTGAAAATTCTCTACACATTGATGTGTTAGTTGAACCAAAAATTATGTCATCAACATAAATTTGAACTAATAGTATATCATTTCCTTTTCTCTTTATGAACAAGGTTTTATCAACTTGACCTCTTATGAAAGATTGTTCAACCAGAAATTTACTTAACCTTTCATACCAAGATCTAGGTGCTTGTTTCAAACCATACAATGCTTTTCTTAGTTTGTAAACATAATTTGGATGTTCATAATCAATAAATCCAGGAGGTTGTTCTACATAAACTTCCTCTTCAATGTATCCATTTAAAAAAGCACTTTTGACATCTATTTGAAACAATTTGAAATTCATCAAACAAGCATATGCAAGCAATAACCTAATGGCTTCTAATCTGGCTACTGGAGGATAAGTTTCATCATAGTCAATGCCTTCCTCTTGGTTGTATCCCTTAGCAACCAATCTAGCTTTGTTTCTTACTATGATTCCACTTTCATCCAGCTTATTTCTAAAAACCCATTTAGTGCCAATAGGTTTATGAGTTGATGTTCTAGGGACTAATTTCCAAACTTCATTTCTTTTGAATTGATTCAACTCATCATGCATTGCCATTAACCAATGTTCATCTAATAATGCTTGATCAAAACTATCTGGTTCAATTTGTGATACAAAAGCCATGTCACAACAGAGATTTTTTTAATGAAGATCTAGTAGAAACTCCCTTTGAAACTTCACCAATGATGTTATCAAGGGAAAGATCTCTTGTTGTTCTCCAATCTTTAGGCACATGTCTAGGTGTTGATTGTTCTGTTTCAGCCCTTGGTTCTTCCTTTTCTTTCATCAATGAGTCATTTAATTGAATGAATTCTTCCATAGGACCTGAATCAATATCACACTTCTTTTCCTCTTTAGAGGGATTAGATTCATCACAAATAACATGAACTGATTCTTCCATGCATAATGTTCTTTTATTAAAAACTCTATATGCTTTACTTTGTAGTGAATATCCAAGAAAAATGGCTTCATCAGCTTTGGCATCAAAATTTCCAAGTGATTCTTTGCCATTATTTAACACAAAATACTTACAGCCAAAGGTTCTCAAATGGGAAATGTTTGGTTTTCTACCCTTGTATAGCTCATAAGGAGTTTTCTTTAAAATAGGCCTTATTAGCAATCTATTCAAGGTGTAGCAAACTGTACTTACTGCATCAGCCCAAAAATGTTTAGGCAAATTAGTCTTATTAAGAAGAGTTCTTGCACCTTCTTCAAGGGATCTATTTTTCCTCTCCACAATACCATTTTGTTGAGGTGTTCTTGGAGCTGAAAAATTATGGTTGATTCCATTTTCTTCACAGAATTTTTCAAAATGTTCATTTTGGAATTCTCCACCATGATCACTCCTTATTGAGATAATTTTCTTTCTTTTTCATTTTGAATAAGTTTGGCCAGTTTTTTCTAAAAGCATTGAAAGCATCACTCTTGGATTTCAAAAACAAAGTCCATGTGAATCTAGAGTAATCATCAACAATGACAAGTCCATAATAATTGCCACCCAAACTCATAGTTCTTGAAGGACCAAACAAATCAATGTGTAGTAATTCAAGTGGTCTAGAGGTGGAAACAACATTTTTGCTTTGAAAAGAGATTTTAGTTTGTTTCCCCTTTTGACATGCATCACAAAGTTTGTCCTTTTCAAACTTGAGTTTCTGTAAACCAATCACTAAGTTCTTTTTAATAAGTTTGTTCATGTGGTGCATGTTGATGTGACTAGCTCTCCTATGCCACAACCAAGACTCATCTAACTTACTTATTAAACATGAAGTTTTGTGAAAGAGTGCATGGTCAATAGAAAGTACATAGATATTACCTTTCCTTTTTCCTATATGGATTACTTCAACATTTTGGCCATCACATATCATACAACAATTCTCATTGAATGAAATTTTAAAACCTTTGTCACATAGTTGGCTTATGCTTATAAGATTGTGCTTCAAACCATCCACATAAAAAACATTGCTAATCTTGGTATTGAAGTTATCTCCAATGTTGCCTTCACCAATGATCTTACCCTTGTTGTTATCTCCATAAGTGACAAAGCCTCCATCTTTAGGAACAATATTTGTGAGCAAAGACTTGTCCCCCGTCATATGTCTAGAGCATCCATTATCAAGATACCATAAAAAAGGATCCAACTCTAAGACATATCTACAAAAATTAAATCAATTTATAAAAGAAGGTACCCAATTGAGGTTGGGTCCATAGGGGTTAGTGAATTTCTTTTTCTTTTCCACCCAAATGCACTCTCCATTTGGCACATAAAATCTTCTTGCAAAGCATTTATAGGATGTGTGTCCTCTCTCCATACAATAGTTGCAAATAACAGCTCTTGGTGATTTTCTAAAGAAGGCATTTTGATTGATCCTTGACTTCTTTTTATTTTTCTGTTTTGGGGGCACAAATGTTGTCTTTTGGACAGATTTAGAGTTTGGTTTATACCCCAATCCAGAAGTATCTCCAACATATTTTTGTACACTAAGCATTTCATTGAGATCACATTTTCCTTTGTACAACTTTTGCAAGAGATCAATCAAATTGTTATTCTTTGAAAGGAGCTGCATATATTTCTCTTCTTGATTAATTCTATACTCATCAAAGACCTTTTGCAACATATCATATTTGTCAACACTTATAGAAGAAGAAGCACATACACAACCATTTGATTTGTAACTTGAAACAAGTTTTTCATTTTCTTCTTTCAAGTTGAAAATCTCAGCTTGTAGTTCAATAATCTTAGCAAGATGATCTTCAATATTCTTTCTAAGCTTATTGTTAGATTTTGAACGCTTTTGTGCCTCTTTATGCATTTCTTGAAAAGCATTAATAGCTTGATCAAGTTCAGAATTTACCTCATCCTCTTCACTTAAGAGATCATCATCATCTTCATTGACAATGGATGTAAGACACATGTTTGCTTCCTCAATTTCAGTGGAGGATTCTGAAGTTGTTGAGTTATTGTCTTCCCAAGCTATATATGCTCTTCTAGACTTCCCTTCCTTCTTTGCTTTGTTGTCCCCTTGTTGCTTCTTCAAGTAGATTGAGCATTCAGACTTGATGTGGCCAGGTTTCCCACACTCAAAGCATGTAAAGTTGCTATCAATCTTCTTCTTGTTGTTGTTCTTGGAGTTTCTTGAGAATCTTTTGCCCTTGTTTTTCTTTAAAAACTTGCTAAACTTTTTGACTATTAAGTTCAAGTTTTCCTCATCTTCCACATCACTTGATTCTTCCTCTTTTTCCACTTTAGATGTTGCAGCTTTTAGAGCAATTCCTTTGCCTTTCTTTTCTGCATCTTCAACACAAGTTAGTTGAGACAATTCTAGTTCATATTCAAGTAACCTACCAAAAAGTGCAGCCATTGACATCTTGGACAAGTCCTTGGATTCTTTGATTGCTGTCACCTTTGGTTGCCAAGATCTAGTGAGACAATTCAAGATCTTGATGTTTAGTTCCTCAACATCAAAAGTTTTTCCAAGTCCCAAGAGATGATTGACAGTGTGTGTGAATCTTGTTTGGAGCTGGGAAATGCTTTCATTTGTGTTCATCTTAAACATTTCATACTCATGGATCAATGAATGCTTCCTTGATCTTCTTACTTCTTCAGTTCCTTCATGAGTAATCTCCAACATCTCCCACATCTCCTTAGCACTTGTGCATCTAACTGTTCTAAAGAATTCATCAGAGGAAAGTGCAGAGGTTATCATGTTTTTGGCCTTAAAATCATATTGAACAACCCTTTTCTCAACATCATTCATCTCATCCCATTCTTTGGGAACCATATCATTACCAACAGTTTTGTTGGGCACCACAGGACCTTTCTCTATTGCATTCCAAGCACCTGGGTCATTTGATTGAATAAAGATCTTCATCTTATTTTTCCAAAAACTGAAATTCTCCCCTTCAAACAAAGGAGGTCTGTTTAAAGAAGCACCTTCTGTGAAAGTTATTGGTGAGGCATTCATTTTTGAAAGAAAATAGTGATCTTGAGTAACTTTCAAGAACCAGCTCTTGATACCAATTGAAAAGAATATAAATACTTCACACTTAACCAAAGGGGGGGGGGTGAATTGGTTAAGTCTTGGTATATTAAAAATTTCTTTAATCAAAATCAGAGTTTCTAGGATCTTTATCACTTTTCAAAACCAAGAAACCTTATTCAATAAAGTAGCTCAGCCCCAAGGAATTCAATGAATCAAAACTGACTTTGTTGGTCAAGCAAATGAATCAAGAAACAATTAAAATGAAGATGATAGAGATTGAGAATCAATAGACAAACAATTTATACTGGTTCACTTAAAAACCATGAAGCTACATCCAGTTTCTTCCAACCAACACTAGGTTAGAGTTCCACTATTATAATTTTCAGTTCTTACATTCTATTACAATGTCTCCCTTTATCAACCCTAGATAAAGTACAGAAATCTAAAACCCTATTAGATTCTAAGAGACAAGAACCTGAGAATACTACTCAGTTCTTCCACCTAGAGAACTCATTCTCTAGTTACAAGCAAGAACCCAATTACAATAGCCAAATTACAAAGAAAAACCAAAACAAAAATTACATTCAGATTAAGGAGAGAAACAACCTGATGATCCAAAGTATGCAATGCAAAATGAAGTTACTAGATCAGGTTGAATGATTAAAAGAAAATAAGCACAACTTTCCTTAATCTTGAAATGATTTCAAGCTCCAAAAATGACTTAAACACACATGATCAATGCACAATGGAGCAAGACACAATTAAACCCTTAGAAAACACTTTAGAATGCTGACAAGACTGTTTAAGCTCAGAAAATATGTATGGGTAATGTTCCACAAAGTTGTCAAAGCAGTTGAGCATTGATCCTATTTATAACAGCTTTTTGTAACTGTCTGTAATCGATTAAACGCGCCATATAATCGATTAAAACACTTATGTAATCGATTAAATCACCATTTTAATCGATTAAAATGTTCATGAGTTTTCTGGGTTTGAATAACGAACAAAATAATCGATTATTTCGAGCTGTAATCGATTATTCCAGTAGCACTGTATTTTATAAAAGCTTGTGTAATCGATTATAAAACATGGTAATCGATTATTCTAGTGCAACATGTTTTTCTTAAAGCGTTGTGTAATCGATTACGAATCTTGGTAATCGATTAAAGTGTTCATGAAAGCTTTTCCATGTTTGAAAATGAAGCAAATAATCGATTAATTCACTATGTAATCGATTATTCCAGTGCATTTTGAATTTCTCCAAAAAAAATGCTTCTTTGGTTCTTTTGTTAAAACATGCTTTGATTCTTAGTTAAAATACTTGGGCAATTAAATGATTGAATGCATGCAATGCAAGGATCAACATATTGAACTCTTTAACACTTGATTTGATTTGCAATCTTCCAAAGCATTCCAAGGCATGTGAAAAAGCTCAAAACCATTCTTCAAGTCCTAAGCTTCAAGCTTCAAGATGCTCCCCCTATATCCAACACCGGTCACTTACTAACCCGGATTTGTCACGGTCATTATATTTGCCAATCCTCAATTTTTATACAGGAAAATCTCCATCATCTCTATTTTCTATTCTAGAAAAATGACCCAAAAGTTTCATGCAATCATAACTAGAAAATTGGCTTTTAACATCATTTTTTCCAACTTTTAACATCGATTTTTAACTGATGTCGAAACCACCAATGTTAAAAGTATCAATGTTAACATACACTACACAACATTGGTTTTTAAGAAAACAGATGTCGTATAGTAAAAAATAAACCAAAAAAATGTAAAATTTGCAAAAACCAACATTGAAAAGCTGATTTTGTCAAGTGTACCAAAAAAATGATTTTTTGAAAATCTGATGTAGAAATGACACATTTACATCGGTTCTGCCAAAACCGATGTTGAATAGTACTTACAACATCGGTTTTGTCTAAAATCAATGTAAAAAGTTCCTTTTAGACATCACTTTTTCTTGTAACTGATGTTGTATAGTCACTTTCTACATCGTTTATTAAATAACCGATGATAGTGTCATTTTTAAAAGAAATATGACTTATTCTCTTTATTTCCCTCCTTGTCATTTTAAAAGACACATTAAAAGATTAAACAAAAGTTTTAATGCACTTCTATTTTTTATATTGTCAGACATCTAACAGTGAGAACTAAGAAGGATGTAAATAATTTTGTGTACAAATTAATGCAAATTAAACATTTAACTAAATAACTAAATTAAACAAAATAAAATGATGGATACTGTATAAATTTTTAATTATACATTTTAAAATCGATAACTAAATTGATAAGATTTGTTTCTAAAAGTTATACGTCACTTCACTAAATTTAGCTAGTGCCTATTATAATTAATTTGATCCGATCCCTATCTATATATGTACATATTGATTGGTTGATATATATAACAAAAATATTCCAAGTGTTGGTGAATTCTATTTTCCAGATAAATAAACAAATAAAAAACAATTAACATATGCATTATAAAACATTCAAAATGAATGAAAATTAAAGGAAGCATAGTATATATCAGTATAAAGTGCTAGAGTCTAAATACATTTCATATCTAAGTTTTTATGTCCAATAAATTAGATTTTGAATGTTTTTCTTCTTATATAAACAAAGATTAGGGAATCAAACTATTGGTGGACAAGAAAAATCAACACAAATAACTGCAAAGACAATTAACCTTCTTAAATATTTAAAATATCACATGTCACTACAAGAAAGTTTTGTAATCTTTAATAAGCTTCATACATGCTCTTACCTTCCTACAATAAGCCAATTTGGCTCTACCAATGTCTCCACTCTTGAAAAATGAAAATGATAAACCTCAAAGTGATCAATGTGATATGTGATATGATAAAAATTTAAAAATATATAAATCCATAGAAAAAAGGAATGAAAATGAATTGTAAGAAAATGAAATGTATGAAAATCTAAACTCATTAAAAATCATATAAAAAAAATAAACCATGGAAGAAAATGAGCATCACATTCACATAACATGTTTTGGTCCAACACTAATTATTTTGCTACCTACCATAGTAGATATAGCAACCACAATGGTTCAACAAACAAGTTACAAGCCGATATTTTAGACAATGCAGTTAAATTGTGAGGAATATTGTGATATTCCTAAAACATGTTTCAAAATAAAATGAAACCATTTGAAATAATTTGACATAAAATGAAATTATTCAAGCCACAAAAAATTGTCTCTAAACTAAACTTTAAAGCTAACTGATCCATAATAATCAGTGTTGTGAAAATCGGTTCGATCATTGAACTGGTCGAGGTAGTGGGTCTGTGGTTCAATTGGTGGGTCAGTAATTAAACCGGTTTGAACCGGTATATATTAAAAATTTAAAATTATATATGTATCTATTATATATGAGTATATAACTAACATTATTTGAGTAAAAAAAGTTCATTCATATTTCAAAATCCAAAATAACTATGGATAATAATCCTAAATTTTTTAAAAAATCCAAACAAAAATATAAAAAAAACACATCCAAAAAAAAAAAGCCCGGACCAGTCTGACTGATCGGTTTTGACCTGTTTTGGCCGGTCTTGACCGGGTCAACTACATGACCGGTTTGATGACAGAACCGGACCGGTTATGGGATCGGTTCCCAGTTCAATCGATTGAATCGGTCAGTCTGATCCGGTTTTAATAACACTGATAATAATTGAATTTGTTAGACTTTCATGCTTTCTAAGATTAAAACTTGTTTAATATTTATAAATACTTAAAAAATTAATCCCACCATACCAATACTTTATAGTTTATATTCTCTTCTTCCTTTAAATTTTGCTTGTTATATCTCGGTACTATGATATTCGCTTCTGCAATATTGTGGCATATCATTTAAGCACCTTTAGATCTTATCTGATTACACTGATCTACTTTCACTTTTAACAAAACACCACATCCAATACTTTTCCAGTCTCTTGAAAGTTCAAAGCTAGCTTACGTAAGATGAATCGAGAAGGGCTAGACACAACTTTGGTTTCCTAAACTAAACCAAATATACACCATAAGGAATTAAAATAAACCATTTACAAGTGACTAGAAACTTTTCATGAATTCCAAATTGATCTTTCTCACATATAAAATATATTTGTTGGTTAGAGTTACCAGGAAACTTCATCTAGTCAAGAATAAAAAAACTAGAAACAAATTTACACCGTCAAGCTACCCTACTACGACTATGAGCCATGAAGTATAAACTATAAACAATTAAATATAAAATAAAAAATAATAACAGTTAGCGAAAAATCAAGTCATCTTGATGGCAAGAAGTCCTAATGGGAAAGCGCTCCCTTTCTCAACCTCGGGCTCGAACGGTAATGGATCGGTTAAAAAACCGCGTTAATGGATCCTTACGATGCTTCCTTTATCAATTAGATCTTCTGGAAATAGTTATTGGGAGGCGACTCCTAAAGATTCTTTATTAAAGCCAGAATCGCGCCTTCTTCAACAATCAATTTCACCACATCCTCTGTAAACACAACCATCAATTTATAAACACACACATCCAACATATAGGCGAAAACACAAAAGAAGAAAACACCATACTAAAATCGCAATCCAAACATAGTGACACGTAGCTAGATCGGAGGAGGCATCAATTTTTTACCATTCTTCGTGAGTTGACAAGCATGTGAGTGGCGAACTTGGACGGGAACCGGTTTGCTTTGTTCCATGTTTAAGTTGACTAAAGGATGCTCACTTGTTCAACAACGTCAGAGTGGATAGCAGCATGCTCGTTGACAGTGAGCAGTGCTGGTGAGTTTTGGTGGCCCTCCTGATGCTGCTCCTCGTCGAGGCTGAGTCAGGTGGAGAAAGATGTGAGCAAGGTATCGAGGACTTGAAGTTGCTAGGTAGCGAGAAGACATAAGGATTTGTTGAGTGCAAGGGGAATGAAAGGGTGAGAATTTGAAACTGGTCACAGGGACGAAAGGGGTTCCATTAGTGTGAGAGAGCGAAAGGGAGGGAGACAGACTGATAGTCGTAAAACTAAATGCGTGGGAAGAAGATATAATTTTCAAAAAACACAACATCGGTTTTCATAAAAATCAATGTTGTCCTATGCTCAAAAACTGATCTTAACAAGCATAAGACAACATCGATTTTTAAAAAATCAATGTTAACATCGCCACGTTAACATCAGTTTTTCAGAAATCGCTGTTAACATCACCACGTTAACATCGATTTTTCAAAAACCGATGTTAACAAAATAAATTTATTTACAAAAATGCCACCGTCCTTTTGTTAACATCGATTTTATTAAAAAAAATGTTATAGTAGCGATGTTGAAAGCATTCTTTCTAGTAGTGAATTAATCATGACGAAAGAAAATAGATTTATTGGTCCATTACCAATCTTGCACGAATTATTGAGAAATTTGTAGGTCACATTTGTTGCAAATACTTTAGCTTAGCTCTATTCATAGCATTTTTCTTGTTGATCTCCTACATCATGGATAAATCAAATAAAGTTAGATAATAAAATTTAAAATTAAAATTAGTAAATCATACAATTATCTTACTTGAATGCTACTATTTATCCAATAAGTCATTAATTGCCTAAAATGAGCTTCAGGTATAGTCTCAAGGCGATTTGTTAACCTTTCCTTCAAAGTAGAATATTTCTCAAAATGCTTCTTCTTGATGTAACTCTTCTAACGTCTCCAAGAATCCTTTATATGAGAAAACACAACTTTTTTTCTTTTATCACGAATATTGTACTTTTCCTATAAAAAGAAAGTATTATGTCAATCTGTGATAATATCTAAACATTTAATAGTACATATATAATGTATATGAAACTTTTTTTTTCTTCATACATTCACATAATCCCATATATCGCTGCTGTGATTTTTCATTAGGATTTTGAATATTGAATAGATTAGAGGAAAAAAATCACCATTCCTTGCTATAGTGCCTAGGCAATAACTCAAGTTAGATTCAGTTTTACCATCGAGTCCAATCGGCTCTCCATCATCATCTAAGACCACTTCTTCACGATCTTGAACATTTCTTGAATGTATTTTCATGCATTGTGTCGGTCCCCATGTTATTTTCTTACTTGTCTCTATGTTGACATAAAACAAATATGAATCTCAATAACAAAAAAAAAAAAAAAAAACATAAGATTGATTAAAAGTCAATTAAATTACCATTTATTTCACCATCTTCCTCTTGGAATGCATTTCCTTTGCGTTCCATAGATTCTACATCCTTTAGGTGTGCATTTTCTTCTTGTTCCATGTTAGTTTCATCTCTTGGTTCTTCTTTTTCATCAAAATCTACATTGTTGTTAATATACTCGTCAATTAACATTGGGGGACACATGAAAATTATTTTTTTACTTCTTATTCGCACTTGAATTTTCATTTTTAGCTACAACCCTTTTCATGGACTTCTCAGTGGCCTTTGAATGGTCATTTTTAGTTTCTACCATTTTCATAGGTTTGTTGTTAGGTTGGCTTTAAAGGATCCAAGACAACAACTGGAACTTGTGCATGAACTTGATTTTCATTTGAACTATTTATTTATTTGGTGCCGATTTGATAGATTGTTGTTTTACCCTGTACCATTGTTTTCAATTGTTGTCCTTTTCACAGATTGCTGATTTTCTTTTGAACTATGATTGAACCTTGAACTTTCATTTCCATTTGTTGTTCTCTTTATAGGCAGCTTATTTAGTATTGTCACATCATCTTGAGCCACTAATTTTTGGATTGATTGTTGCTTTGGCCTTGACATTATGACATCTTGATCCATTGTCATTTTCATGGGCTGCCTCTTTGGGTCTTGAATTTGTGTAGATCTTTGGCCTTTTATGGAAAAGTCAGCTAACTAGAATTGAGCTTGGGGTGATACCATAAATGCATGCTTATTTTGCTTGTTATTGGGCACTTTAATTGCTTTCACATGTGCATTAGTTTCTCCAAGATTCCTAATTATTTTCTCTTGGTTGATTTTCATGAACTTTCTACATAACTCCATACTTTATCTTACTTGAGATACTTTACAATCAGATATACTACTGTTATGACCCTTTCCTTGAGCTTTCATACTCTTAGTTTCTAGCAAGTGAAAAAAAATTAAAGTTAGTGTATAAATAGAGACACAAGGAAAACAACTAGCAAAATGAAAGATGATGACTAAAATCTCAAATGACAAGTTGTAGCCTAAAAAAAATGCACGAAAATAGAATACTACTACAACATATGCAACACCATAATCGGTTCCATAATATAACACAACATAGAATGCATACAACTAGGAAACTAAAATATGATGACCAAAATCTAAAGGAATGATTAAGAGATTCCCTAATTGTCTAGTAAAAATTTAAATATAAAAACATTTGCAATACCATAACTAAAATTTCTCACTTGTAATTAACTATCACCACACCCCAGAATTAGTCTTCACCAACTCTTCTAAGAGATATATTTGCCTTTGAGTTATAGGCAATGGTCTGTAATACAAGAAATATAATGTTATAATTAAAGACAAGAATAGCATAAGACAAAACAAAAATTCTATGTAATGAAAAAATGAAATAGTTAGTGCATTAGTCCATATAGTCTAATAAAGTCTCATGAAAATCAGAATCCTCTTCTAATTCGACTTCCTCTATGGGAGGTGAAGGTTTCTCAGTTATTATTGGTGGCAAGTCTTTTCTAGCCCAATTAAGTTCATCATTATTTGGTGCATCTAGATTTGTAGTATACTCCAATGGCTCACTTCGATATGCTTCTTCAAATTCCAAATTTGATCGATCATCCATGTTAAACAAATCTCTTGGTACTACCTTCATAACACAATGCCTATCTACTTTAAAAATATCTTGGACATAAAAACATGTATGGACTTTAGAAGCTAGCACAAAAGGATTATTTTGATAACCCTTTTTTTGTTGAGGTACACACAAGTATGCCCATGTTTATCTTCTTCAACCTTAAACCAGTCACATTTAAATAAAACAAACTCGAAGTGACCATAATAGTCTAACTCAATTATATCACTTATGGCTCCATAGTAAGTGACAGGTTCTCTCCTAGGTTTTTCATCCTTGGAGCTTGCAAAACTTGGAGTCAATAAAACTAAAGTGATACCAGAGTTTTGAGTTTGACGTCTTGCATCTCGTCTTTTGGTATGGAATCTATGTTCATTAATGAGGTAACTGAAAAAACCTCTTTGTAATATTATTTGGACCTTTGGAGAGTTGTTTAAGTTGAAATGATACATCATCTTCCAATGCACGAGCTTTAAACTATTTGTTAAAATCTTGACTCTGGATTTTAGGTTTGGACTACTTTCTTTTCTTAGAATTACTATTAACAATATCATCATGCTTTCTACAAAAGACAAAATATGTTATGTTAGGATAGTGTAACGCCCCCTCAGCTATAAGGGTCATTACCAAGCATAACCACTTACAAACAGATAATCAATCAGAGCTTAAGCAGTTTGGAAGCACATACTAAAAGTGACATCATCAAATGTCATCATCATATACACTGTACATATAATATGGTGAATATACATATATCTTTGATTAGATACAAAACTGTACGAATATCCCCTCAGGGTATAACAAAATCAAACCAAAGGCTAAGTACAAAACACCAGAGCCACATGCTCATATCATCTAGCCTAAGGTGTACAAACAGCAGCTATCCCTGCATAGGCTTCTTGCCTTGGGATCTATCTGCTCCTCCTGATGAATCACCTGCAACATAAGTCCCACAAACGGGGTGAGATATAAAATCTCAGTAAACTCAGGGCCGTTGAAGGTATTTCCTTCCCCTGGTTCACTGACAGCCACACACACATATATATATATAGTAATGTAACATAATCACAGCAATGAAACACTCAAACCATCGTCATCAGTGTACATCAATACACATCCATCTACCAAAACCATAGTATAATCATGGCATACAACCGTGCATCACATCCATAACTGTCACGCAGAGGCTACATCTAAGTATATAGGAACATCTCCACTCAGGGAGGCTACCTCTATATACTAGGAACATCTTCTGCCTGTATAAACCTAGCGGAGGCTTCCTCTGAATACATAGGAACATCTCTCACACGAGGCTTCATCTATATATCAGGTACATCTCCTTCTGATGAGGCTACCTCTGTGTATATAGGTACATCTCTATTCACAAGGCTACCTCTATATAGCACAGGAACATCTCATCCTTTATCACAATTCAATTGCCTGAGGAGGCTACCTCTGTGTATATGGGAACATCTCCATGCGGGAGGCTACGTCCATATCACAGGAACGTCTCTCAACAGGTCTTACTCAACTCAAATCATCTATCCTACTACCATAGGATACTACCCAAACAAAGCATGCGTATTCAAGTTTCATATTCAATTAGGCATGCTACAGGTCAAGAAATTCACACCCATGCATATCAATTCCCTATCACAGGGTTCAGTCCACATTTCAAACATCTCATGCCAATACACATCAATTCCCCCTTCTCAGGGTTAGGCATACACATCATCAAGCATTCACATCAATTTCCCTATCACAGGGATCAGACCATCAGCCAACAACCATTCACAGCATTATATAACATCCACATGCATGCTTACACGCATAATAGAACCATCACCTCTCTTGGTGTATGGTGGAACACAGAAGGATACACAAACAAGAACCAAGAGCTTACCTGCTCTAG
>QARZ01000502.1:31418-105258 GCA_013407115.1 Glycine latifolia
CAGACCCTCAACAGGATCCCTCTCGGCCTCATCAAGGCTACAGAGTCTCTACAAAGACTCTGATCAGGCTAATACAAAGCATATCCCTGCTTTAACCTTCTCAATATCCAACTTCTCATTATCAGTAGTTCAAGCTCATAAACCTCATCTATACACTCTCATGAGCAACTTTGTCAACTGCTCTAAGGTTCATATTACTAGCCTTTTATCTCTGCTCATACATACTCAGAGCCAAAATCAAACTTCATCAGTAATGATGATTCAAGGCTCTAACTTCCTCAGAATACCTTTCTGAGCACAAAACTCTACAGAATCCAAGCCTAATAACGGCTCTAACACCTCTAAAAACACCTCTCTATATACCCCCATCACCAACAAAATCCAAAACACAGAACCAACGGCTAGAGTTCGAGTTTCTTACCTCTGTGCAGTCAAGACACTCCAGGGAATCACTTTCCCTAAGGTAGATCGTTCATACAAGGCCTCCTTCGCCTCTGATTCTTCGATTCCAAAACTCACTCAAAAGGGGTTTTTCTAGAGAGTAAAGGGATGATTCAAGCTTCCAAGGTGTTTTCTTCACAATCAAAGGTCTAAGGGAGGTGTTTAGGCTATCAAATGTGGTCCCAAAAAGCTTGGACAAGCATAAATGGAGGTCTGGACGAAAGAGGAAGAAGAAAGGAAGAAAAGCCAAGGTTTTCCCAAGCTTTTGGGCCTTATATAGGCCCTGACGCGACTCCCACGCTCCTGGCGTGGCTCCCACGCTCCTGGCGTGGGCTGGCAGAAGAAAATCAATTTCTGGAGCACTTCCCACGCTCCAGGCGTGGCTCCCACGCCCCAGGCGTGGCTCACAGCAAAACCCAAAAAAATCTTTAAACCATGCTTAAAATTTAAGGCATTACAGATAGTCCAATAACTAAATTACTGAAAGAGGTAGAAAACATAAGGGTGTTATGGTACCTGATGTATTCATTAAGATCACCACAATTGAATAAGATGTATCGGTGCGCTTGATTTTTCACTTTTAAATCAAGAGAAAACAACTCACCATTTCTCTTCCCACCTAAAGGTCGACCAATGTTTGGAAGGTAATCATCATTTTGACCTTTTCTATTTAACCTTGTCTCTACACTTTTGTGCAAATATCTAGACCAAAAGGTAGAGCTTCTTCTGCCAAATACCCATCAACAATAGAAGTTTTAGGATGAGCTTTATTACGAACATAAGACTTAATTTTACATAAGTATCTTTCTGTTGGATACATCCACCTGTATTGAATAGGACCACCTAATCTAACTTCATGTTCCATGTGAATAAGCAAGTGAACCATTATGTCCAAAAAACTTGGAGGGAAAATCAACTCCAATTGACAAAGAATTTTAATAATTTGTAATTCTATATAATCCAAATCTTCTAACTGGATCACTTTCTAACACAAAGCACAAAAGAAGAATCCAAGGTGAATTAGAGGATCAACCACCACATTAGGCATTGTGTTTCTTATTGCTATTGGTAATAAGTAATCTAACATGATATGTGCATCATCACTCTTGTAGCCAGATATTTTTTGTCAGCAATATGCATACATTTTGAAATATTTGTTGCACTTCCATCTAGCAATTTGGAATCTTCTAATATACCATAGAAAATAGTTTTATCTTCCATAGTCATTGAGAAATTTGCTTCTGAAAACTTCACACGACCTCCACCAATCTCCCTTAGATGAAGGTTCTTTCTAATTCTCATTTCTTTCAAATCATAAATAGCATTAATGTGATCTTTTGTCTTGCCAGAGATGTCCAAAATAGTCCCAATAATATTATCACATGTGTAACACCCTGGAATTTTGAGTTTCTTAGATAGATGTTTGATGTGCGTTATGTGCTTGATTGTTTGATTAATTTCATAATTTGCTGTTTTGTTGTGCTTTTGTATTGGTATGAGTGTTTGGTGAACGCTATGTTAAGTCAACGTTATTTGGTCTGTGATTGCTGTACGTACACATTAAGTGGACATGTGCTATCATCAATATATATATATATATATATATATATATATATATGCATCAGAGTGGCGCAGCGGAAGCGTGTTTCTTTCTCTTTTGCCCTTTTCTCTCCCTTTTTTAATCACGATTGTCTAATTGAAAATCTCTTTAAGTTTTATTATAAAAATAGTAGTAAATTTTTCGCGCAAGTATAATGAATAACACAAACTAAAGCTTCGAATATTCAAGGATGTAATACAACATAATACTTGTATATTAATAATCATAGGTTGGAGACGATTACAAATAACCAAATTTAAATTTTACAAACTTTTCCAACAAAAACAAAAATAAATTTAAGAGATGGGATGTAGCCATTAAAACAAGGGGTGTACTAGCAAAAACACACCCTTGCCAGGGACATAAACCATTTACATCCCGGCTACTCGATGGCTCCAATCCACTTATGCATCATCCTGGTCACCTACTGCTGTCCATCTGCTCACACGAACCCGATTCGTGATCATCACAGGTACCAAACCACAAGGTACAACAAAGCAAAGGTAAGTCCATCATGTAAAATAATAATAATAAATATCATAATTTATAAAAGACAACCCAGTCATTTAAATATGACAGCTATATTCAAGCATCTCACTCACACAATCAAACATGGACAACCCGTCCAACACACTCCACAAATTCATCTTATATTGACTAGTAATGATGCATGTTCCTGACTTATCTCTCAATCAATGTAATGTGGTACCATCCCGGACAATAGGCCAAATCCATGGTACAAATGATTATTGCAGCCCGTCAGGGTCACTCTGTTGTGCACGGGTCTCGCCCCCCTCATGGTGATCAGCCAAAATGGGTTCACAAGGCTAACCCTACAGCAATGGCCCCCAAGTACTTCTCGTACTCTGCAATCAGCCATCATATTTTCGTCATGCATGAAATATTTATATGGGCACCATCAATGTATGACCCAAGCCTGGGCTCAACTCGACTAGGGTAGGATAATGCCATACACCCCCCCATACATATTTACACTTACCCATTCTCGGGTACACTGATATGCTGACCGTGGTCCTTGAAAGGTTAACCCGGTCCCGACATCTCACGTCAATACATAAAATATCGCCACGACACCATCAATATGACCCAAGCCTGGGCTCATCTCGACCAGGGTAGGATAATGTCATACACCCCCGTGGGTATTTATGTATATCTATATGGATTTAAATTTCCATGGGCACCATCAATGTATGACCCAAGCCCGGGCTCATCTCGACCAGGGTAGGATAATGTCATACACCCCTATGGGTATTTATGTATATCCACATGCATTTAAATTTCCATGGGCACCATCAATGTATGACCCAAGCCCGGGCTCATCTCAACCCGGGTAGAATAATGCCATACACCCCTATGGTATCAATGCATTTAATAACACCAGCCAACACTATGGCCAATCTCAATGTAATCGTTTACGTTATGCACAAACATACAAGTAAAATGGTCGTGAAGGTTTAAAGTGTCCGAGTTGTTATTCAGCTATAACAACTCTTGAAGAAAGAATCCGAACAAGGTCAGACAAAGTCGGTAGAGGTCGGACAAGGTCGGTAAGGGAATCCTTGGGTTTGTATAAAATTCCAAGGCCGGGTACATCTCTTATGCAATCGATTACATAAGCGTTGTATTTGATAGCGCTTGTAAGACTCGGTTGTTTTATCAATAACATATACAAGGTTGTAAGGGAACCCGGTAGCTCTCTTCCCAAGAACATATGAGCTCTACCGAGTAATGAACCCGGTAGCTCCCTTCCAAAGAACATACAAACGCTACCGAGTAACGAACTCGGTAGTTCTCTTCCCAAGAACATACAAGCTCTTCCGAGTAATGAACTCGATAGCTCTCTAGTGAGAGAAAAGAAAGAGCTTCTAGAAACGACAAGTGTATGGAACCCGATTGTTCTAGAAGAAAGAACACAAACACAACCGAGTAAAAGCCCCGGTGACTCCCTTCCCGACAAGACATGAGCTCATCTGAGTTAGTAAACCCGATGGCCCTTTTCCTAAGAGAGTCCGAGCTCATCCAAGTTAGTAACCCGGTAATTCTCACTCTCCCTCTCGTGAAGTAACTTGAGCTTAGTAGCTCTAACATACCACATCGGGTAAGGAACCGGGCACAACTAAAGAAAAGGAAGCGAGCACTAACGGCTCTAAGGAAACAACCTCGGTTTAGTAACCCAGTATACAAATGTCCGCTAACAAGGACTAAGTTACGTTCTGCATGCACACATGCACGCTATGTAAACTGTTTAACCCGGCATACCCATCCCGGTAGCCGATAACACAACACAAGAGATTGACACGTATATTCAACTTGGCCTACCCATCTAGGTAGCCAATATCCTGGACATAAGGAATCAGTATACACACATAACTCGGTCTACTCATATTGGTAGCTAGCATCCCAATCACAAGGGATTGATATACATACACAACTCGGCCTACCTTCCCGGTAGCCGATATCCTATACTCAAGGAATTAAAACACATACTCAATCCGACTTACCTAACTCGGTAGTCGTCTTCTTCACAAAACACACCACTTACATATATCATCAATATATTTCACACATTATATCATACCACAAAAACACACTTTATCTCAACCATGGTATCTAAAATTATTATAAAACACGAAAACTCCCCTTACCTCAACAAGAATTCCTTTCTTTCGACCTAACGTGTTTTGTTCGAACACTCGTTCTCACAGTGACCAGGAATGAAAGGTTAAGCTCCGTTCACGAATTCCTCTTAATAGAGAAGATTTTTCGCCGCTACTACAGTGGTTTGCGAGAGTTTAAGTGGTTCAGAAAGTGGAAGAAGAGAGATTTCTGGTGCGACGAGTTTAGAGAGAGAAAAGAAGATAAACACGCATATAAATGAAAGTGAACGTTTTCGTTTCCTGCACTGCTATTTATACACGAAGCATTGAGACAAGTTGCCAACAACTTGAATCAGCCAACTATCACAACCACCATAGTTGCCCAGTTGCATGACCGAACAGCCACCATAGCCACCATCACTGTTACTATGCGTGTTCGGACAACTGATCTCAGCCAGAAAATTTGACTTTCATCTCACGCACACACTCCCATGCAAAACACTTTAACAAACTGCAGGATTTATATTAAACAATTAATCAACACAAATATCTTACTACTTGTAAAATTTCATGGTGTTACAACTCTCCCACCCTTTTTTAAAATTTCGTCCCCGAAATTACCTGCTATAAATAGAGCCAGATAATCTTCCTGCATTTGACTCTCCAATTCCCATTTTGCATATTCTCCTGCTGGACTTCCTCAGATTACCTTAACCAAAGGAATTTCTTTCCCTCTTAGATGCTTCACCCGTCTATCCTCAATCCTCAAAGGTAGTGTTTCATATGTCAGGTTTTCTTTTACTTGGATATCATCCAGTCCAACTACATGAGAATGATCATGTACATATTTGTGAAGTTGAGATACATGAAATACATCATGAAGATTAGAAAGAGATGGGGGTAGGGCAATTTGGTCAACAAGGCCAACTTGTTTTAGAATTTAGAAGGGACCAACAAACCATGGAGTGAGTTTCCGAGTTTTTAATGCTCGACCAACCCCGATCTAAGGGGTAACCCTAAAACATACATGATCGCCGACCCCAAACTCTAAGCCTTTCCTCCTCTTATCGTGATAGCTTTTCTGTCTGCTTTGGACCATTCTCATCCTATCCCGAATCAACTTGACCTTCTCAGTCGTTTGTTGTATCACCTCGGGCCCTAGCACCAGATTTTCACCGAGTTCTACCCAACACAAGGGTGTTCTACATCTTTTACCATACAGAGCTTCGTAAGGAGCCATGCCTATGGTAGAGTGAAAGCTATTATTATAGGTGAACTCTATCAAGGGTAGAAAACTATCCCAGCTACCTCATTGTTCTAGAACATATGCCCTGAAAAGGTCTTCTAAGGATTGAATGGTCCGTTCTGTCTGACCATCAGTTTGAGGGTGATAGGCCAAACTTAGCCGAAGCTAGGTTCCTAAAGCCTTGTTCAAACTTTCCCATAATCTAGAGGTGAATCTTGGATCCCTGTCAGACACTATACTTGAGGGTACGCCATGCAACCGGATAATCTCACTAATATATAGGGAAGTCAACTTTTCTAAGGAAAACCGAATGTTGATAGGAATAAAGTGAGTAGACTTAGTCAATCTGTCCATAATTACCCAGATCGAATCCATCCTAGCCCGGGTTCTTGGTAACCCTACAACGAAATCCATTGAAATACTATCCCATTTCCATTGAGGTATTTCTAAAGGTTGTAACTTACCCGATGGTCTCTGGTGTTCTACCTTAGCTTTTTTACAGACCAAACATGCATATACAAACTCACTAACCTCCTTCTTCATGTTTGGCCACCAAAACATAGTCATAAGGTCTTGGTACATCTTAGTGGCACTGGGGTGAATGCTTAGGTTACTCCTATGTCCCTCTTCTAAGATCATTTTCTTAAGCCTGGATAGGTTGGGAACACAAATCCTTTCTCGAAGTCTTATCACTCCATCTGGTCCTACATGAAAACTGCTAGCATTTCCTGATGCTATGGACTCCAGTTGAGCTTTCAAAAAAGGGTCAGACTTCTGCCCTTCCCGGATCTCTTCTGGCAGTCCACTCGTAATCTGCAAGGCTCCCAGCCTCATGCTATTAGGAGTGAACTCACATGCTAAGCTCAAGTTTCTAAACTGTTCTAAAAGATCCAATTCCTTAACCATTAAGGCGGATACATGCAAAGATTTTCTACTTAACGCATCAGCCACCACATTGGCTTTGTCGGGATGATAACTTAACTAAAAAACATAATCCTTAAGAAATTCTAACCATCTCCTTTGCCGCATGTTTAATTCCTTTTGACTAAACAAATATTTCAAGCTTTTATGGTCACTAAATACCTCGAATTTGGAGCCAAAAAGATAATGTCTCCATATCTTAAGGGCAAAAACTACGGCAGCTAATTCTAAGTCATGGGTAGGATAGTTTCTCTCATGCATTTTGAGTTACCTGGAAGCATAGGCCACAACCTGGCCATGCTGCAACAACACCCCTCCTAAGCCCTTCATTACTGCGTCACAATAAACCTCAAAGGGCTCTTCTAGGTTAGGTAAAACCAATACGGGTGTAGTTGTCAGCTTTTCCTTAAGAGTTCGGAAGCTATGCTCACACTGGGCATCCCATATGAACACTTGACCTTTTCTAGTTAACTTGGTCAAAGGTAATGCCAACTTGTAGAAACCTTCTATGAATCTTCGATAATACTCCGCTAAGCCCAGAAAACTTCTAATCTCAAATATGGACTTAGGGCGCTCCCACTTGAGAACGGCTTCCACCTTAGAAGGGTCCATGGCTATATCACCTTGGGATATCACATGTCCTAGGAAACTTACCTTCTCCAGCCAGAACTCACATTTTGACAACTTAGCATATAATTGCTGGTCTCTAAGGGTTTGCAGCACAATCCTCAAGTGCTATTCGTGTTCTTCTTTGGTCTTAGAATATACCAAGATATCATCTATGAAAACTACCAAAAAGCTATCTAGGTAAGGATGGAAAATCCTATTCATGTAATCCATGAATACACCAGGAGCATTAGTCACATCGAAAGGCATAACCAAGTACTCACAATGACCATATTGGGTTCTAAAAGCGGTTTTGGGGATATCTTCTGCCTTCACTCGAATTTGATGGTAACCCAATCTAAGATCTATTTTACTAAATACACAAGCCCCTACCAGCTGATCCATAAGGCCATCTATCCTAGGCAACGGATATTTATTCTTAATTGTTACCTTATTCAACTAGCAGTAATCTATGCACAACTTCATAGTTCCATCCTTTTTCTTCACTAAGAGCACGGGTGCTCCCCATGGTGACACACTAGGCCGCACAAATTGCTTAGCTAACAGTTCCTCTGATTGTTTCTTAAGCTTGGCTAGTTCTAGACATCCTATAAGGAGCTATAGATATTGGTCCAGCACCGGGTACCAAGTCTATGGAAAATTCTACTTCTCGCTCTGGTGGTAACACGGATATATCTTTAGGAAATACTTTGGGAAAGTCTCTAACAATAGGGAGGTTGTCTAAGGAAACCTTGGTTTCCATGCCTAGGTTTGCGAGGATCATGTATACTTGAGCATTTTCTTTCAAAGAAGACATAACCCGGTTGGCCGAGATAAACATCCCTTTATCTCTCATGTCCGGGTTGCTAAACATAACCCGGTTGGCCGAGATAACCAGTCCATTCCCAAAATAATATCAATTTGACTTAGGGGTAAACAAATCAGGTCAACACGAAATTTCCTCTCAGAAATTTCAACAACACAATTTAAACACACCTCAGAAGTTACCACCGACCCACTAGCCAAGTCTCTACTATGAGTTTAATATTCAAAGGAGACACGGAAAGCTTAAGTCTTTCTACACATAACCGGGATATAAAAGAATGGGTTGCGCCAGAATCAAAAAGCACAAATAAAGGAATCCAGTTTATGAAACATTTACCTTGGATTAAATTTTGGGAATTCGAGGCTTCAACACCACTAAGGGTAAATACTCTTCTCGTGGTTCTTGGTTGTTCGAGTTGATCCTGCTGACTACCTCTATTTCGCTCTTTCTTGGGATATGGGCAGTATATTTGAAGGTGACCTACCTTTTTACATTTATAGCAAGTCGGTCCTTCTTGTTTGCATTCAGTACAGAGATGCCCGGGTCTTCCACAATTGAAACAGACAATCCGAGTTGGAAATGTGGAATGTCTACCACTATTTCCACCTGAAGAACCCGGAGCATAAATTCTCGGATGATCGGGTTGATTGCCATATGGCTTGCGAGTGGAATAGGGCTTCCCGTGTTACGATAGTATGCCGCCCTATCTCAAGAATCCTCGTCCCATACCCTGCACTTGTTGACCAATGCAGGGAACTGCCGAACTCCTTGATAATTTACGACCTGCTTTACCTCGGGCCGTAAACCATTCAAGAACTTCACACACTTTGAACTCTCACCATCCCGTCCTTGATAGTGAGGAAAGTATCTTACTAAATCTTCAAACTTAGCCGCATACTCAGCTACTGTCCGGCTTCCTTGCTTAAGTTCTAGGAACTCTATCTCCTTTTTGTTCCTTACATCCTCCAGGAAATATTTCTCTAAGAATACCTCCTTGAATGTTTCCCAAGTTACTACCCGGCCTTCTGCCCCCATTCACTGACAAGTGTTATCTCACCAGTACTCGGCTTCCTCTGCCAGAGTATATGTGCTGAAGGCGACTTTCTGTTCTTTCGGGCACGCCATTACTCAGAAAATCTGCTCAGTTTCCCGTATCCAGGTCTAGGCACCATCTGGGTTGTACCCTCCATGGAAAGAAAGACGATTATTAAGTTGGAATCGGTCCAACCCATGGTACTCCACAGCTCCTGGAGCTTCTCCTCTTTGTTGATTCCCCAACGCCTGGGCTAAGGCTTGGAGAGCATCAGCAATAGCACGGTCATTCCTATCAGCCATCACTTTTTTACGCATAGCGAGAAGTGAGAACCCAAAAGGAATACAAAACAAACACCAAGTTATATTATGAAAACTCCCTACTCTTTGTATTCCACACTGCTTGCCATAATGTTCCCTTGCATTGTCCTAAATTATACAGATGGCCAGTCTGATAACTCACAACAACGCATAGAACTTATGGTATCGTAGACATGGGAATACAAACTTACTATGACCATACTAACCTCCTACACAAGTTCCAACATTAATAATTATAATTCAACACAGAACAACTAATCACTTTAACAATTAAGCACACAATATGCACATAAGAAACATAGCAAGCTCACAAATCACTGGCCGGAAGGTCCAACCTGCTCTGATACCACTAATGTAACGACCCGCCTCGTCGCTACTGTATCATACTCTTAATTATATTTTTAATCACGATTATCTAATTGAAAATCTTTTTAAGTTTTATTATAAAAATAGTAGTACATTTTTCGCACAAGTATAATCAATAACACAAACTAAAACTTTGAATATTCAAGGATGTAATACAACATAATACTTGTATATTAATAATCATAGGTTGGAGATGATTACAAATAACCAAGTTTAAATTTTACAAACTTTTCCAACAGAAACAAAAATAAATTTAAGAGATGGGATGTAGCCATTAAAACAAGGGGTGTAACTAGCAAAAACACACCCTTGCCCGGGATATAATCCATTTACATCCCGATCACCTACTGCTGTCCATCTGCTCACACGAACCCGGTTTGTGATCATCACAGGTACCAAACCACAAGGTACAACAAAGCAAAGATGAGTCCATAATGTAAAATAATAATAATAAATATCATAATTTATAAAAGACAACCTGGTCATTTAAATATCATAGCTATATTCAAGCATTTCACTCACACAATCAAACATGGACAACCTGTCCAACACACTCCATAAATTCATCTTATATTGACCAGTCATGATGCATGTTCTTGACTTATCTCTCAATCCATGTAATGTGGTACCATCCCAGACAATAGGCCAAATCCATGGTACAAATGATTACTGCATCCTGTCAGGGTCACTCTGTTGTGCACGGGTCTCGCACCCTCATGGTGATCAGCCAAAATGGGTTCACAAGGCTAACCCTACAGCAATGGGCCCCAAGTACTTCTTGCACTCTGCATTCAACCATCCTATTTCCATCATGCATGAAATATGTATATGGGGCATCATCAATGTATGACCCAAGCTCGGGCTCAACTCGACAGGTAGGATAATGCCATTCACCCCTATAAACATTTACACTTACACATTCTTGGGTACGCTGATGCGCTGACTGTGGTCCTTGCAAGGTTAACCAAGTCCCAGCATCTCATGTCAATACATAAAATATCGCCACAGCACCATCAATATATGACCCAAGCGCGGGCTCATCTCGACCAGGGTAGGATAATGTCATACACCCCCGTGGGTATTTATGTATATCCACATGCATTTAAATTTTCATGGGCACCATCAATGTATGACCTAAGCCTGGGCTCATCTTGACTCGGGTAGGATAATGCCATACACCCCTCATGGTATCAATGCATTTAATAACACCAGCCAACACTATGGCCAATCTCAACGTAATCGCTTACGTTATGCACAAACATACAAGTAAAATGGTCGTGAAGGTTTAAAGTGTCCGAGTTGTTATTTAGCTATAACAACTCTTGAAGAAAGAATCCGAACAAGGTCGGTAAAGGAATCCTTGGGTTTGTATAAAATTCCAAGGCCGGGTTCATCTCTTATGCAGTCGATTACATAAGCGTTGTATTTGATAGTGTTTGTAAGACTCGGTTGTTTTATCAATAACATATACAAGGTTGTAAGGGAACTCGGTAGCTCTCTTCCCAAGAACATACGAGCTCTACCGAGTAATGAACCCGGTAGCTCTCTTATAAAGAACATACTGTAAAATATAGGAACACTTCACACTTAACCAAAAGGGGGGTGAATTGGTTAAATGTTGGTAAATTAAAATTTCTTAATTCAAAATCAGAGTTTTCCTTAGGATCTTTATCACTTTTGAAACCAAGAATACTTATTCAATCAATTGCTCAGCCCAAGGTATCCAATAGCTCAAAATTAGATTGATAAGCAAAGCAAGATAATCTAGTTGGACAGAAGGTAATCAAGAACGAAATTAAAATCAAAGCACAAGAGATTTATACTGGTTCACTTCAAACACTATGAAGCTACATCCAGTTTTCTTCCACTCAACACTAGAGTGAAGTTCCACTATTGCAAATTTATGTTCTTACAAGTAATTACAAAGTCTTTCTTTATCAACTCTAGATAAAGTTTAGTAATCTAAAACACTATTAGATTCTTAGAGACAACCCCACTGAGAACACTACTCAGCACACCCCTAGAGAAACCCTATCTCTAGATTACAAGCAAGAAACCCATTTACAATAGAAAATCAAATACAAATTCAAAACAGAATTACAACCACTAAGTTAAGGAACGAAATCACCTGATGATCCAGTAAGTGCATATGCATATGAATGAATGTACCAGGTTGAAAGATGAAATCAAAACTTAGAACATCTCCTTCCTTAAACTTTTTAAAAGAATCTTCTTGCTTCAAGAATCACTTAATAACCCATAAGTGTTTTAGTGAAAGCAAGAACTCATGAACCCAGAAAATCACCAAGAAAGTGTTTAAAATACTTATGCTAGCTCAGAATACGAATTAGTCAGGTTACAAAACAAGCTGAGCAAGGGTTCTATTTATAACAAACATTTTTAACTGTCAGTAATCGATTAAACGCCCCCCAATAATCGATTATTTCACTTATGTAATCGATTAAATCAACCATGTAATCGATTAAAGTGTTCTACAAAAATCTGGGTATGGGCAACGAGCAGAATAATCGATTAAGACAGTAAGCATCATAAACTTGAAGTTCATTGAGCAACTTGAAATACACTGTGTAATCGATTATGGATTTTGGTAATCGATTAAGACAGAAAGCTTCATAAAACATGTTTGAACTATGTAATCGATTACAATATTTGGTAATCAATTAATGCATCAAAATTAGTTAGACAGAGATATATGATGTAATCGATTACTAACTCTTGGTAATCGATTAAAATGTTTACTAGGCCAGCTTATGTGAAAACATAGGTAAAATAATCGATTAATCCGATATGTAATCAATTACATTGTTCTTGAAGTGTTTTCCAGAAAGAGCTAAGAACAAAGTAATCGATTATATTAGTGTGTAATCGATTAAACTAGTAGAAAATGTATTTGTCCAAAAACCTTTGATTCAATTCAGAAACTTAATCAATTTATCAAAGCCTTGTGAATTCTATAACTCTAATTAAAGACTTAAATGAATGATGTGAATGCAATGCACTTGGATCACCAGAAATGCTTCTTCCTTTTACATTTAATCATAAATTAATCTTCAAGGCTTCAAGGCATGTTAAAAATTCAAAACTAAGCTTGATTCTTTGTCCATTCTTCAAGTGATTCCTTTGAAACCAACACATATGAGCTCTACTGAGTAATGAAACCGGTAGCTCTCTTCCCAAGAACATACGAGCTCTTCCGAGTAATGAACCCGGTGGCTCTCTAGTAAGAGAAAAGAAAGAGCTTCTAGAGATGACACGTGTATAGAACCCCGTCATTCTAGAAGAAAGAACACAAACACAACCGAGTAGAAGCCCCGGTGACTCCCTTCCCGAGAAGACACGAGCTCATCCGAGTTAGTAAACCCGATGCCACTTTTTCCGAGAGAGTCTGAGCTCATCTGAGTTAGTAACCTGGTAGTTCTCACTCTCCTTCTCGTGAAGTAACTTGAGCTTAGTAGCTCTAACATACCACACCGGGTAAGGAACCCGGCACAACTAAAGAAAAGGAAGCGAGCACTAACGGCTCTAAGGAAACAACCCCGGGTTAGTAACCCGGTATACAAATGTCTGCTAACAATTAAGTTACGTTCTGCATGCACACATGCACGCTAAGTATTGCGCGTTCGGCAAGTATACCGATCGTTCCAAGTAATAAAGTGATAAAGTAGAGTTATCGTCCCAAGAGGATTGTTTGACCAATTAAATTATAATTAATATCAATAGATTGGATGACAAATAAATTGGATAAATTGTTGTTGTGTGTGTGTAGAATAAACTAAATTAAAACCTAATTATAAACATGAATATATGAACAAACTATAGAGGATTATAATGATATATGTGGTGAAGTAGCTAGGGCAATCCACACTAAATGCTCCCTACCTTTGTACATGTATTGTCTACTACCTTCATCAATCCCAAGTTACTCAAACATGCATCTTCATACAATAATAGCTAAGCCCTACTCCCGTAGTGATCTTAACCCTTTAACCCAATTAATTACCCTAATCCCTTAGTGGCAACTGTTAGGTCAAGCATTAAATGATGCATTAAATGGTTGCAAGCTTACACTCCTATCCCTAGTTAATGTAAGGCTTGTCACCTTACCCAAGTCCAAGCATAAGGCCCCAACATTCCTATTGTAAACCCCAGCTCTTAGTACCTAACTAGAGTGATCAGTTCCAGAGAGATAGAAACATGCATTCAACAAGATAAAGTGAAATAACTTGATATTAATGAAAGATAGCATCCAATACAATCCCAAAAGAGGTTACATTTAGTGCTTAGCCCTAACTACAATATGAAACTAGCCCAACCTCATAATGGGTGGCTGTGTTACAAAATAGAATGGCATACCTAGCTGAAGCAAGGAAGAAGAAGATGGAGAAACCTCCACTTGAACCTTCACTCTCCCTTAACCCTTGCTAAGGTTCCTAAGCTTTCTAAAATACTATTTGTGTTGTTTTCCCTCCAAGAGTTCGTGCATTCAATGCTGAGGAATGGGTATTTATAACCCAGCTTGTGCAATCTCTATTTTGCCCTTAATTGCTGCTTTTGTCGAGCTGTGGCGCTGATGGCGCGAACCTGGCGCTGATGGCGCCAACTTACAGAACGAATGGCGCTGATGGCGCCATTCCGGCGCTCTTGGCGCGGGATGTCAGAAGATATGGCGCTGTTGGCTCCATCCTGGCGCTAATGGCGCCATGTTCCAGAGCAATTGACGCCTTTGGCACGGTTGTGGTGCGGATGGCACCATCTTCGAGAGTCTTTGGCACTGATGGCGCCATTCTGGCGCTGATGGCACCAGAACATTTTTCCAAAACTTGGTTCTTTTCTTCTGATTTTTCTCAATCTTGGCATCTTTGATGGATTTCCTGGCAATTTATCACATTAGTTCAATCATAACACAATAGGGCAATTATCCATGCTTAATACTCAATTCTTGCTTCTAAAAAGCTTAGGAAAACCTTATATGCTAGGCGCATATCACTAAGTAAACCGTTAACCAGGCATACCCATCCCGGTAGCCAATAACACAACACAAGAGATTGACACGTATATTCAACTTGGCCTAACCATCTAGGTAGCCAATATCCTGGACATAAGGAATTAGTATACACACATAACTTGGTCTACCCATCTTGGTAGCCAGCATCCCAATCACAAAGGATTGATATACATACACAACTCGGCCTACCCTTCCCGGTAGCCGATATCCCATACTCAAGGAATTAAAACACATACTCAATCTGACTTACCCAACTCGATAGTCGTCTTTTTCACAAAACACACCATTTACAGATATCATCAATATATTTCACACAGAATATCAAACCACAAAAACACACTTTATCTCAACCATGGTATCTAAAATTATTATAAAACACGATAACTCCCCTTACCTCAACAAGAATTCCTTTCTTTCGACCTAACGTGTTTTGTTCGAACACTTGTTCTCACAGCGACCAGGAATGAAAAGTTAAGCTCCGTTCACGAATTCCTCTTAATAGAGAAGATTTTTCGCCGCCACTGCGGTGGTTTGCAAGAGTTTAAGTGGTTCAGAAGGTGGAAGAAGAGAGATTTCTGGTGCAACGAGTTTAGAGAGAGAAAAGAAAAGAAACACGCACAGAAATGAAAGTGAACGTTTTCATTTCCTGCACTGCTATTTATAGATGAAGCATTGAGACAAGTTGCCAACAACTTGAATCAGCCAACTATCACAGCCACCATAGTTGCCCACTTGCATGACCGAAAAGCCACCATATTCACCACCACTATTACTATGTGTTTTCGGAAAGCTTATCTCAGCCACAAAATTTGACTTTCCTCTCACGCACACACTCCCATGCAAAAAACTTTAACAAACTGCAGGATTTATATTAAACAATTAATCAACACAAATATCTTACTACTTGTAGAATTTCAGGGTGTTACACTACGTCAAGAGGATCCTTGTGACCGAAGCGGAAGTCTACGAACACCCTTCTTGAAGTTCGAAGGAGAACGGAGCCCTAACCTTTCTTTTCTTGGTTTCTGCAAGAGCCCTGCATTCGAACAAGCTCACGCTTCAAAGGAGAGTGTTATAGCACCGCTAGACTGTAAGAGAATAACTCCTGGTTAGGTAAGGGGAGTTTATTGTATTAATAATATTTTTAGATACCAAAGTTGGGGGCCAGGGAGTCCAACTATGAAGATAACTACATGTCCCTGCTGTGTGCTGATTTTCAAGAAAAACTATGTCTTTTAACGAATGGGATGCGAAATGTTTATGATTGATGGTGTTCTTGTATGAGGATATTGATGATTGTAAGAATCCCCTGTTTGAGAAGTTAGTATTTGATGAGAACTCCCAGAACACCTTTTTAGCGGTGTGTTTGTGGAGGTGCTGGCTGCCGGGTTTAGGTATACCGGGTTGAGTTTATTATGTAGTATATGCGTGGGATGTTACTTTTAGTAGTCTTTCATTGGAGGAAGCCAATATCCCAAGCCCGGGGACTCATTTTGACAACCAAGGAGTGGATCTGCCGGGTTGTAGAGTCTAGTGCGGCTCGTTCCTTTCTTTCGAGCTGCTGGACTCGTTTACTTTTCTTTAGAGCTACTGGGTTAGTGCTATCGGGCTCATTCTTCTCTTTAGAGCTATTGAGCTCATTTCCTTTTCTTTAAGAGCTACTAGGATAGTGCTACCGGGTTCCTTTCTTTTCTTTAGAGTGCCGAGGTAGAACCCAGGACAAGGGTGGAACCTTGGATTTTATAAAGTGCCGAGGTAGGACCCCGGACAAGGGCGAAACTTAGAGTTGCCGGGCTCGTTTCATTTCTTTTCTTTAGAGCTGTCAGGCTCGTTTCTTTTCTTTAGAGCTGCCGGGCTCGTTTCTTTTCTCACTAGTGCTGCCTGGTTTGTGAACCATCTTCAGCTCACTAGTTTATGTTGTGTTTACGATTAATGTATAAGTAATGATTGTATATGATAATGTTGGAATAGTGAAGGTGATTATATTGAGATGATGAAACATGCATTGTATGTGTGTGGATATACATGGATACCCACGGGGGTGTATGACGGGTCACCCTTGCGAGGAAGGATTTGTTCCTGGTCGGGTCATACATTGATGATGTTGTGGTTGTATGCTATGTATATACATGGATGGTGCAATGATCGGCTGGTTACCCTTGCGAGGAAGAATTTGTTCCTAGCCACGGTCATTGCATTGGTGAGCCCATGTTGGGGTGGTATGTATGTACATGGGGGGTGCATGGCGGGTCACCCTTGCGAGGAAGGATTTGCTCTTGATCGGGTCATGCATTGATGATGCCCATGTAACATATTTCATTTATTTTACGGAAATAGGATGATTGGCTTCAGAGTACGGAAGTACTGGGGGCACAACTGTTTAGAACTCCTTTAATGAGACCCATGGCTGATCACCAGTGGGGGGGGAGTGCCCTATGCACGACGGAGTGACCCTGACATTCTGTTGCATCATCTCCCTGTTTTGGACTATTTTCTGGGATGGTACCACATTGTATGCTGAGAGATGAGTCAGGAGCATGCATCATTCTAAGCATTATAGGTTGACTTGTGGAATGTATTTGGATGAGTGTCCTTGTTGATTGAGTGATGAAATGATTGGGTACTGTGATGATATTTGTGATGTTTTTTGTAACACCCTGAAATTTTGGTAACTTAAAATATATGTGTGATGTATTCCTTGTATGATTTGATTAATTTATTAATTAGGATTAGTTGAAATGTTATGTGAATTACCCTTGTGCAATTTCTTGATGTAGAGGTCAAGTTATGTGGAGTTTGTTTGAGATGCGTTGTATTTGAGTGATTCCGAGTTTGACCCGAAACTTATTTTAGTAAAATCATCATTCTAGATTTGTCAACCGTTAGATAATCTTTAAATTTTAAATAGAGGTTTCTAACCCCCCATATCTAACGTTTGACCGTTGGGATTCTCAAAATAATGTTTGGAAAGTGAGAAATTAATTTTTCACTGAAGTAGAAAATTCTGGAATTGGGTTAGCTCACCCAGGCCAATTTTGAAGGCATTGTTGCTCGCCTGGGCGAGTGAAGGAGGTGATAAATACGTACCAGAAGCCATAATCACGAAAATGAAGCTTTCTTCCTTACCTAAACCTTCCCCCAACCTCCCACCACCACCCAAGACCACCGGTGACCACCACGAACCGCCGTTGCTTGCCGTGAGACCACTGCACGGAGAGGAACTCTTTAATCGGAGCAGAATCTTCAAAACTCCTCTTGAAGTTTTGGTAGAGAATCGAGCTCCCTATCCTTCATTCTTGGTTTCCTTGAGGTAAACTTGGTTTCTTTTGTCTTCTTCTAGCTAGTTTAAGCTTCTTTTAGTGTCTCTTGTGTTTTGGGTACCGTTGTTGGGAGTTTTACATTTCCTTTGAAAAACCCTTTGAAAATGAGATGTTGTAAAAGTCTTCTTTTTATGAAATTGATGTCATTTTTGTGATCCTTGTTGAACCCCGATCACATTGGTGTGATCGAAATTTCAAAATGATGTCTTTTGATGTAAACTCCCAAAACACCCTTTTAGCCCTTTTTTAATTTGAGTGGGTATTTGACCCCAAATGTTAATATTGGTCTTACCTTGAACATCTATACTAAATTGTCTTCGATTTGGTATATAGAGCTTTGCGTTTGGGTTAAAGCACGTGAGCTTGAGAGATCCCAAAATAATTTTTCAAGGAGCTAATAGAAAGACATAGATAGGTAAGGGGAGTTTATTATTTAGTTATGGTTTAGATACCATAGTTGGGGGCCAGGGAGTCCAACTATGAGGATATCTGACTGTCCCTGTTGTGTGCTGGTTTTCAAGAAAAACTACATTTTTAACTAATGGGATGCAATGTATTTATGATTGATGTGTGTTTGTCCCGGTGTATGTGCTTGTTTTCAAGACAAATGATGTTTTTAACTAATGGGATGAGGTGTATTTATTACTAATGTTGTGGATGACAGTGAAATTGAGATACCATGGAAATGATTGATGATGTTTACATGATTTGTGATGATTTAGATGAGGTGATGCTTATGTGATTAGTGATGTCTGAATGAAATAATATTCAAATGAGATATATGTTTATTGAGTTAATGATATTATTGTTGTAATGACTGGATTTTTAGGAAAAGTCTTAATTACAGAGGAGAGCCTGCCTAAAATTTTATAATATTTTTTCCTATTTAATTCTTTATTAAATTTTTAAATGGGCATAAAAGTGTGTTTTATATATGTAGTCTTCCTCTTTAATTTAGAATTTTCCTAAAAAATATCAGTCTTGTGATATGGTGAATTGTGAATGTATGAAATTTGGGTTGTCTGAAGACCTGGGGAATGTGAATCTCAGGCATATGTATTATGTATAGATGTGAAATGTGATTGCATGTGATGTCATTAATGATATTGAAATTGAGATGCCATTGAGGTAGTTGATGATGTTCAAATGAGATGATATTGATATGCATGATGATGATATTGCGATGATATGATATTGAGGTTGATAATGACATTCATGAGAGATAATGTTGATGTGAACAATGTCATTGTGTGTGGATATACATGGATACCCATGGGGGGTGTATGACAGGTTACCCTTGCGAGGAAGGATTTGTTCCTAGCCAGGTCATACATTGATGGTGCCCATAGTTGTAGGCTATGTATGTACACGTGGGATGCAATGATCGGTTGGTTACCCTTGCGAGGATGGATTTGTTCCTAGCCACGGTTAGTGCATCGGTGAGCCCACATTGGTGTGTTATGTATGTACATGGGGGGTGCATGACGGGTTACCCTTGCGAGGAAGGATTTGTTCCTAGTCGGGTCATGCATTGATGATGTCCATGTTTCATACTTCATTTGTATGTGTGGAAATAGAATGAAGGCATGCACGTACCTGTGGGTTTTAGTGGGCTAAAAATGCAGGTACTAAGGGGTCATCAGGTTTGGAATTCCCTTGCGACGCTGGCTGATCACCGGGTGGGGGAATGGCCAGTGCACAACAGGGTGGCCCTGATAGGCAGTGAATCATTTTTCCTATGAGAGGCTATTTTCGGGATACGGTACCACATTGCATGCTTATAGATGAGTCAGGTGCATGCATCATTCTATGCATGACTGTTTGAGTTGTGAAATGCATTGGATGATTGGTTTGTTGAGTGTGTATTGGAATCATGGATTTTTGTTAATGATTGTGGTGGGTAATGTTGTTTCCTTCCCAATTGCTGCTATCTGATGTTTGTTGGTTTTATATAAGACACTCACCCTTGCATTTGTTGTACCGTGTGGTTGGTACCTCTGATGATCGTGAACTTTCATTCGTGTGAGCAGATGAGTAGCAGTATGTGACCTTGGAAGGAGATCTTCTTTTTGGTTGGAGCCGCCAAGCCGACGTGATGATGTTGGATTTCTTTTTGGAGAAATAGTTGTGTTTTGTTAATCAACTTTTTCTTAGTCAGTTCTTTGACTTTTTGTTAGATATGTAATTTCAGGTGTATATACATGTAAAGCTAAAGGAAGTTCTAACATGTGGATGACATGTACTGATTTTATATATATGTACATATGTGTTTAAATATGTAATTGTAATACGTGTATGATAATTGTATTATCGCAAAAAATTTACCATCATTTTCATAATCAAATTAATGAAGTTTTTAATTAAAAATTAAATTTTGTACGGTAAGAGTTAATGATAGAGTAGCGACGAGACGGGTCGTTACATTTTTGCATTGCCTTCTCTAACTACTGTTATCCATTACTGTTGTTTTTACATGATGTACTCACCTTTTCTTTGTTGTACCGTATGATTTGGTACCTGTGATGATCACAAACCTTCGTTCGTGTGACTAGACGAACAACATTAGGTGATTTGGAGGAGGATCTCTTTTTGGTTGGAGCCGCCGAGTCGTTGCAATGACGATGGATCAGATTTCGAAGGAGAGTTGTGTTTTGATAGTCAACTCTTCGTAGATTAGTCTTTTGTTTTCTTTTGAAAAACTTGTACATTTCAGATGTGGATAATTGTAAATACAACTGAACTACGTTTTTATATGTGAATGTATTATGATGTTTTAAATGCACATTTATCTACGTAGTTGCTTCATGGTGATTATTATGTGCTTGCGAAAAACTTACTACCATTTTTTTTATAATCAAATTAAAGGGATTGTCATTAAAACATGTTATTGGCGTGATTACATTTTAGTGATACAGTAGCGACGAGGCGGCTCGTTACAACATGTGATTTTTTTCAATATGCATTACATCAAGGTTGTGATGTAATGTATTTTGAGCCCAGTAACTCAACTAAAAAAATGACCTTTTCTTCCACGGACCAGTAATTTTGAGGTGCTTGCTGCTACGTTCCTGGTGGAGTGCCTTTAGTTAAATATTTTTATATCATTCTTAGCCTATTTGACTTCTCTTGGACCTTTATTTTCTTATTCTAATTCAGTTTTTGTCTTAGGCTAGTAAGTGGGCTTAATTGCTATTTGTTGCGCATTTTTGGATTTTTGCTCGCTTTACGTATCTGACTTGTGCAGGGCCTATAGAGTGCTACAGAACTCCGAATGGAGCGTTCTAGGAGTCCCTGGAAAGATAACAAAAAGATCTACAAGTTTTATAGAAATAGCCCGAGGCCAATTCTTTCATTTGGATGGTCATTTTAAGCTTTGAAATCGGAACCTCTGCACTTATAATTTTGGGCTGCGAATTTGATTTTATGGTTGTAAATAGCAAATAACTAGAGTTGATGGGTTTTGTTCATGGCCCATTCTTATCTTCAGACTTAGTCACTATATATTAGTGACCTTAGTGAAACTTGGACAGCACTTTACATTTTGCACAAACAAGTTTATTATTTCTTTTATTTAGTTTTTAGAATCAAAAGCTTGTTCTTCATTTTCTCTCAGTTGTTCTTCATTGTTCTTCATCTTCTTCATTTCCATTTTGCTATTCTTCTATTTTTATGCACTTAATTCATGGGGCTTTCCTTGGTGATCATCATGGAAGGCTAAATAATCACTCAATCCAAGGATCCAATCCAAGCAAGAGGAGAATTTGAGTTCTGGTTTAGTATTTCGAATTCTGTGTGAATGTTCACTTTCTTCTTCAATTGCTATTCTGTTTTCATGATTATGAATGCGTTTAGAATTGAAAGCGGATTAGGTTATGGATTCATTGCCTAATTTCGAATATAAAGCACAGATTAATTGGATGATATTTCAATTAGGGTTTGTGGTTTCAATTAATTTAGAAGTAGAATCGATTGAACTGCTTCTATTGAGATTGAATGAATGTTCATGATAGAATCAATTTATGAGAATGATGATGATTCGAATAGCTTAGGTTGGTGAATTGGATTGATGCTTTCTAATTTGCTTTACTTTACTCCTTGATAATCTTGTTAATTTCTGCATTGTTCTTTAATTTTAGTTTATGTTCTTACATGTTTTACTTTGCGCATACCAACTGTTTGACAAAAATTCCCCCATTATTTACTAGTGAATTGAAGTTGGAACCATATTGATTGTGTCTCTGAGTCGACCTAGGTTAATCCTGTGCTACAGAATTAGCGTAGTTTAATTGTTTTGAAGCCACACGACAAACGCTTATCAGTTCCAGAGGGTACTTAGGGAGAGTATAGAAGAGAAAATTGCCGGGAGTGGATCCCGGGATATGGGCAACCTAGTGAGGCAATGTCGCCAAGTGGAGGACATGATAAAGAAGCGCAGCAGCAGTCATCGTGCTCCATCTTTTAAGCAGGAGGGGAGAAGACCGGGTAGTTTAGGCTCAGTCGAGAAGGGCAAGGGCCGAGGTTTGGGGGTGTCGTCCCCAGCTGACCGGTTTAAGAAGGGGATAGGTTATAGAGGAGCTGGACCAAGACCGAGTGTGCTACATGTGGAAGGAACCATTGGGGGAATTGCTCCATAGGTCAGTTTAATTGTTTCAGATGTGGCCAGCGTAGCCACTATGCTAGAATTGTCCTCAAAGAGCTGGCCGGGTTGTAGCCACGCCTGTGATTTTAGTAGCACCACCTTCAGAATGGATTTATATGGTAGATGCCAGAGAGGCCGCCCGAGCTCCCGACTTGATCCGAGGTACGATTCTTATTGATAATTGTGATGTGAGAGTGTTGTTTGATTCTGGAGCTAATCACTCCTTCATTGAGAATCGTGTTGCCTTAGGTCTTAACTTACAGATAATCAGTTTGTTCCCTCCTATGGATGTTACCACTTCTTCTAAGGAGCAGTGCCGGGTAGATACCTACTGTCGGGATGTGCGGTTTAGTTTTGATGGCCGAGAATACAGTGTTGATCTGTATTGTCTTACGATGCCTAACCTTGAGATTATCTTGGGCATGGATTGGTTATCCAAGTGTGGCATCATGTTGGACTGTTGCAATAAGAAAATAGTGGTGTCTTCAGATGGAACTCGTCCGAGTTCCACTTAGTTTATTACGACCTTGCAAGTTCGCAAGGAGATGCAAGGAGGAGCCAGGGGCAATCTTTTACTGAGTACAGCAGAAGAAAGGCCGGAATTGGAACTGGCAGAGATCTCGGTCATGAATGAATTTATGGATGTGTTTCCAGAGGAAATCACACAACTTCCACCCGAGAGGGGAATTGATTTCTCCATTGATTTAATTCCAGGTGTGGGACCCATATCTTTAGCTCCTTACCGTATGGCTCCTTTGGAGTTAAAGGAGCTGAATGAAAATACAATGAATACTTATTCAAATAAACCAAGAGGGGGGGGTGAATTGGTTTAACCTCAGAGTTTTAAAATTTCCACTTAAAATATGTAACAGCGGAAGATTTCAAAAGGACCGTATCTTATTTAAAACCAATTGCAAGTCACTTTACTTCATCAACCCAATAACACTTGTACTGAACCCAAATTTATATGATAAGCAAATTCTCAACTTCAAGAATTTTAATGAAACATAAACTGAAATTTAAATGCACACAAGATTTATACTGGTTCACCTCTCAACCCCGGAGGCTACATCCAGTTTCCTTCGAACCCAATCTATGTTAGAGTTCCACTATAACAAATATATGTTCTTAACAAGCTTACAAAAAATGATCTCTCTTACCCTCCCTAGGTAAAATTTAAAATCTACTTCCTATAGACTTTTCAAAAGATCAAGAACCAGAGATCCCCTCTCTGTTCTTCCCCCTAGAAAACCCTTTCTAGAAAAGCTTTAAAGAATACAAATGTTATATGGAAATTCAACAAAATTATACAACAAATAACAACAAAACACAAGCTTCAGGTTCAAGAAAGATATCACCTCTTATTCCTCAGTAACTAAAATGATATGAATGATTCAATCAACCTGAGATGATGACTACCATGCTTTCTTAACACTTCTTTAATCACTAGCTTGATTAGATCTTCTCACACAAAGAGTAATAAGGCTCAACACACAAGTAGATCTTAACACATTTGATTATCTCACTAATTTCAGACTTTGAACACCTGAAAGCTCTTAGAGAATGTAAAACACAACGTAATCTCGAGTATCTCTCTTTTCTCTCTTTTTTTCCTCTAAGACTCAGCTTTTCTATTTATAAAAAAACTGTTTCAACTAATTGTAATCGATTAATTCGTTACAGTAATCGATTATTTTAACTGCGGTAATCGATTATTTTATACATATAATCGATTATATTGTTCATCATAAATCTGGAAATCTTGAACGAACATAATAATCAATTGTATCACCATGTAATCGATTAAGCCAGAAAAACATAGTTCCACAATACACACAAGTAATCGATTAAGTACTCATTTAATCGATTAACACAGTACATAACTAAAACTTAACAATGCATATTTAATCGATTTCAAACATCTGGTAATCGATTAAACCAGATGAACATGCTGTGTAACATTATGCAGAAGCTTATGTAATCGATTATACCAGTAAGTTCCTAATTTCTGAGTAAATCTTATTTAATTAGTTACGAACCAGTGGTAATCGATTAAAACAGTGAAAAAGGGTTTTATGCAATTTCTAAATGCCTTTATGAAATTCTTATAAATTTTCTTATTACTACTTGATTAATTCCTTTTAAATGAATGTGTGGATGTATGAATAATCAGCAGCAAATGAGGATTATAAGGTTTTATCTCATGAACCAAGCTTTGAACAAAATTACAAATGCCATCATATTGAGTGGGCATGTAAAATATCAAAACACATTTGCTTCCATCATCTTTGAATCTTTTGCTTCAGCTTCTTTGATTCTAACAATCTCCCCCTTTTTGATTTTGAGCATGTCAAATACTTCATTTATGAAAGATACGCTTTGACTTCAATAAGGAGATGTATGATCTGAAAAATTTCTCAGTTTTTGCAAAAACCAAGTATCATCATATATTGATTCATAACAAAACATTCAAACATCCATTCACATGTGTTTTAGACATATTATACAAGCTCCCCCTGAATTGAATAATCACTTATATTTCATACAACTCATTTCATTCTCATTTCATCTTCATTTATCTTCATTTACTACTCCCCTTATTTGGTATATCAAACTCAAAAAAAATGGAAATTAAAGCATCAAATAGAAAAAGAAATAGAAAGTACTTCATTAATCAATAAACTGAACCAATTTCAATAAGCAAACATAAAAACACAACCAAACTTAAACATTTTGAAACAAAACATACCAAAACACACTGAACATAAACAAACTAAGACTAGAACCAAGAGTCTAATCTAACTCCCTAGATTCATCCCTAAACATCTTGGCTTCCATGTTCTTGACTCTAGTCTTAAGTTCCTCTAATGAAGAATTAACTTAATCTCTATGTTCATGATGTAAAGAAAACAAAGCATCCATCTTTTGGATCATTAAAGATTCAAATTGTGAATATTGAGGCTCAGATGATGCAGTTTCTTCTTGTGTTTCCTCAGCATCACCAATTTGGTTTCCCTCTTCATCTCCTTCTTCACCTTCCTCTTCAGCCAAGGGAACAGGTTGGCCTGCCATTTTCCAGCCATATGGTGTCTTCACCATCCCAAGCTTAGTGAGGTGCTTTTCCTTTATTTGACTATTGCTTTCCTTTGTGTTATCCACCACTTCATTGGATACATCCACTTGAAAATAGTCAATAAGTCATGAAACTAATACAGCATAAGGAAAAGGGTAATTTACCAATCGCTTGGATTTCTGCATGGTCTCTTGAAGTATATAAATCCGATTCAACTTGATTCCATTCTTCAATCCGTAAACAATTTGGATATCATCATCTGTGGCTTGTGCATGGTTAGTGGATCTTGGAGTTAGAATGTAGGTAATGATGTAGTGTAGGAGCCTATCCTCATGAGTCATAGGTCCAGTGCTCAACCTTAGCCTAAGGTTCATGTGAAGGTCAATAAGCATACCTCTAAATGTCTCCATTTTGTTATAGCCCTCAGCTTCTTCATCAAACCTCCTTTCTCCATCAAAGGAGATCCCAGCCACTTCATGCCAGATTTCTGGTGTAACCTCCATAGCTACACCATTCACTTGAGTGAGGATAGTTCCATGAATAGTGATTTTGGAGCAGGTGTAAAAGACTTTTACCAATTCTGGGTAAAAAGTCCCTTTCATTTCAACAAATTTCTTTAGGCCTTGCTGTTCAAGCATTTGAGGGAATTGAAATCCTTCACTTATGAACCAACCAAGGTTCAGGAATTTTGGAGGGCAGAGAAGCTTGGTGGCATTGAACTGAAGGCAGTTCATCATGTCAGCTTCATTGGTGAACCAATGATCAAGTCTATTGGTTACATGATTTGAGGATTGAGCTTGAGCTTTTCTCTTTGACGTTTTAACTCTTTTGGATGTAGACATTTTGGGAGAGTGAGTGAGAACAAATTTGAGACATGAGTAGAGAAGAAAAGATGGTTTCAGAACTTATAAGGCAAGAAGATTTCAGAGCACGAATGTTGAGACAGAGAGAGTAGAAGATTGCAGGGCTTGAAGGTGTGAGTTTTCAAGTCACAAAGGTCTCTATTTATAGGCCAATTTCATGTAATGGGCAGTTGTAAATTCGAAAATATAGCTGTTGTGACTCATAATCACTACCATTAAGGCTATAGATTCCATGAAATAATGGTTTATTGCGGTTAGGCAGTTTCAAAACTGTCAAATTTTTGCAGTACTTAAATAATCAATTATTTCATTGTGTAATCGATTATTTCATTCAAATTTTCAGTTCTAGAAAATGAAGTAATCGATTAAAATACAGGGTAATCAATTATTGCAGCTTAGATGTCTTGTGGAAGAAGAGGTGTAATCGATTATGATTGGAAGTAATCGATTAAGACAGTGTGAAACACAGTTCTCAGATATACATGACTCAAATAATCGATTAATTCGATCAAGTAATCGATTATTCCAGTCTTAATTCAAAATTTGAAGACATCCTGAGATACATGTAGTTGATTATTTCATCGATTTAATCGATTATTCCAGTGTGAACTTGATTTTCCAGAAACTCGAGTAATGAATAATCGATTATCTCGATGGTTTAATCGATTACAACAGCCTTGATTCATTTTATAGAAACATCAGATGAACAAATAATCGATTAAGGTTTTATGGTAATCAATTATCTCAGTCTTTTAACAAAAATAACAATCAGATTCAGCATCATTTAGCATGTATTCAATTTCCAATTTGATTGATGTATTTCGAGCAAAATTTACACCAGTTAATTACAAAGTAAATAACACAGGAATGTCAATCAACATATACTAGATTCATCTAATATACCAAGCATGTTTCTTAGGGTAAAGAACCTATCTCTATCCAAAAGTTTTGTAAAAATATCAGCCAATTGTTTGTTACTTTCAACAAAATCAATTTTTATGTTACCTTTTTGCACATAATCTCTGATGAAGTGATGTCTTATCTCTATGTGTTTTGTCCTGGAATGCATGATTGGATTCTTGGAGATATTTATAGCACTTGTATTATCACACATAAGTGGGATGTGTTGAAGCTTCACACCAAAATCCAAGAGCTGTTGCTTCAGCTATAAGCTTTGAGCACAGCAACTTCCTGCTGATATGTACTCTGCTTCAGCTGTTGACAAGGCTACACATGATTGGTTTTTGAAATGCCAAGAAATCAAAGAGCTCCCCAATAAATGAAAAGTACCACTTGTGCTCTTTCTATCCAACTTGCATCCTGCAAAATCAGAGTTAGAGAATCCTATTAAGCTGATTGTTGTACCTTTTGGATACCAAAGCCCCACTTTTGGTGTAGACTTTAGATACTTGAAGATCCTTTTTACTGCAGTTAGATGAGACTCCTTAGGATTGGCTTGATATCTAGCACACAAGCAAACACTTAACATAATGTCAGGTCTGCTTGCTGTAAGATAAAGCAATGATCTTATCATTCCTCCATATAGGGACTTATCAACTCTTTTCCCTTTTTCATCTGAATCTAAATATGTAGAAGTTGCCATTGGTGTTGCTGCAGCTTTGCAATTTTCCATGTCAAACTTCTTTATCATTTCCATGCAATATTTTGATTGACTAAGGAAAGTTCCATTCTTCATTTGCTTAACTTGTAGTCCTAGGAAGAATGTGAGCTCTCCCATCATAGACATTTCAAACTCTTTCTGCATGCTAGCTGAAAATTCCTTACACAAAGAATGGTTAGTGGAACCAAAAATGATATCATCAACATAAATTTGTACCAAGAGTATGTCTTTGTCTTTTCTTTTGATGAACAAGGTTTTATCTACTTCTCCTCTTGTGAATGATTGATCAAGCAAAAACTTGCTCAACCTCTCATACCAAGATCTTGGAGCTTGTTTCAACCCATATAAAGCTTTTCTCAATCTGTAAACATGATTAGGATATTGATGATCTACAAAACCAGGAGATTTGTCAACAAATATCTCTTCATCAATATAACCATTGAGAAATGCACTTTTCACATCCATTTGAAACAATTTAAAATCCAATATACATGCATATGCAAGAAGTAACCTTATGGCCTCTAATCTAGCAACTGGAGCATAAGTTTCGTCATAGTCAATGCCTTCCTCTTGGTTGTAACCCTTTGCAACCAATCTAGCTTTGCTTATTATGATGCTACTCTTATCCAGCTTGTTCCGAAAAACCTACTTAGTGCCAATAGGTGTGTGAGTGGAAGGTCTAGGGACAAGTTCCCAAACATTATTCCTTTTAAATTAATTCAACAAATCATGCATAGCAATTAACCAATGTTCATCTAATAAGGCTTGTTCAATATTATTACGCTCAATTTGTGATACAAAAGTCATAGTACAACAAAGATTTCTTAGAGAAGATCTAGTAGTAACCCCCTTTGATACTTCACCAATTATGTTGTCTAATGATAAATCCCTTGTGATCCTCCAATCTTTGTGTTTCGGTGTGGCTTCTTCTTGATTGGACTCTAGTTGTGCTTCATCTTCTTCTTGTTTACTATCTTCAATAGGCTGTTGTTTTTCCTCTTTAGTTTCTGCATCATTGTCACTTAAAATTTCTTCTAAAGAAGGGTTAGTCTCATCACATACAATGTGTACAGATTCTTCAACACACAAGGTTCTCTTGTTAAAGATTCTATAAGCCTTACTTTGCAAGGAATAGCCAAGAAAGATGGCTTCATCAGCTTTTGAATCAAACTTGCCAAGATTGTCCTTACCATTATTTAAAACAAAGCACTTACAGCCAAATACTTTAAAGTGAGAAATGTTTGGTTTTCTTCCTTTATAGATTTCATAAGGGGTTTTCTTCAAAATAGGCCTTCTGAGAATTCTATTCAAGGTGTAGCAAACAGTGCTCACTGCATCAGCCCAAAAATGCTTAGGTAATTTTGTTTCATTTAGAAGAGTCCTTGCTCCTTCTTCAAGTGATCTATTTTTCCTCTCCACAACACCATTTTGTTGAGGTGTTCTTGGAGCTGAAAAATTGTGATTAATTCCAAAATCTTCACAAAAATTTTCAAAATGTTCATTTTGGAATTCACCACCATGGTCACTTCTAATTGAAACAATGTTACAACCCTTTTCATTTTGAATCAATTTGGCTAGTTTCTTAAAAGCTGTGAATGCATGGCTTTTAGATCTAATGAACAATGTCCAAGTGTATCTAGAATAGTCATCTACAATAACAAGACCATAATAATCTCCTCCTATGCTCATAGTTCTTGAAGGACCAAATAAGTTCATGCGAAGCAATTCAAGAGGTCTAGAAATAGAAATCATGTTCTTACTTTGAAAATAATTTTTAGTTTGCTTTCCTCTTTGACATGCTTCAAAAATTTTATCCTTCTCAAACTTAAGCTTAGGTAGACCAGTTACTAAGTCCTTTCTTATTAACTTGTTGAGATGATGCATGTTAATATGAGATGTTCTTCTATGCCATAACCATGTCTCATTTACTTTACTTATCAAGCAATCAGTTTTATGTATGAACGCATGGTCAATAGATAGAACATAGATGTTACCCTTCCTTTTGCCAATATGTGTAACTTTTCCAGTTTTGCCTTCATGTATCAAGCAAGTCTCATTGTTGAAGGTGACTTTAAAACCCTTATCACACAATTGACTAATGCTTAGTAGATTGTGCTTTAGCCCTTCAACATATAGTACATCCTTGATCTTAGTGGTTAAGCTGGCTCCTATGTTTCCTTGCCCAATAATTCTACCTTTATTATTGTCCCCATAAGTAACATATCCTCCTTCTTTAAGTACTACATCTGTTAGCATGGATATGTCCCCTGTCATGCGTCTAGAGTATCCACTATCTAGGTACCATGTTGATGATTTCACTCTAAGACACATCTACACAAATCAAATTAAGAAGAGAAAGAGGGTCCCATATTTAAGTTGGGTCCAAAAGGGTTAGTTGCTTTCTTTCTTTTCTCAACCCATATGCATTCTCCATTTGGAACATAAAACCTTCTAGCAAAGCACTTACATGATGTATGACCTTTTAACATACAATAATTGCACATGAGAGATTTAGATGAATTAGCATAAGTAAATCTATGATAAGCATTTGGTTGATAGTGCTGCCTATGGTACTTATGTCTTGGAGGTACATACACAGTTTTACCATGAGTTTTAGATCCATATTTATATCCCAATCCATAAGTATCACCAGCATATTTTTGAACACTTAGCAATTCATCTAAGTTACATTTACCTTTGTAATATTTCCTCTGCAAATCAACCAAATCACTAATTTCAGTTTGCAACATCAAATTTTCTTTTTCCTTACTCAGCTTATACTCATCAAATTCTTTCTGCAATTCATTGCATTTATCAACCTTAGAAATGGCTAAGGAGCATGTACAACCATTTTCCTTGTGACTTGATAGAAGCTTGTTATGTTCCTCATTCAATTTACAAAGTTCTTCTTGCAATTCAGCAAGCTTAGATACATGCCATCTTATGTCACCTTTAAGCTTTTTGTTTGCTTTAGCTAGTTTTTGAGCTTCACAATGCATCTCATGAAAAGCATCAACTTCATTTTCATAATCAGAATATACCTTAGATTTTGTACTTGATGTTTCTTCTTCTTCACAAATGGTAGATGTAAGGCATAGGTGAGCTTCAATTTCTTTTTCTGAAGAGGATTCAGAACTTGTGGATTCATTGTCCTCCCAAGCAATGTATGCTTTTCTAGGCTTTCCATCCCTTTTTGATCTCTTCTCAGCTTGTGGCTTCTTTGCTAATGAAGGACATTCAGACTTTATGTGACCTTGCTTTCCACATTCAAAGCAAGTAATGGAGGAGGAGTTGTTGTTCTTAACGGTGCTATCACTTCTTTTCTTTTGTTGTGGTTGCCTTCTGTTTTTATTCTTCCTCAAAAACTTGGTAAACTTCCTTACAATGAGATTCATATTCTCATCATCATCATCATAACTTGAATCTTCTTCTCTTTTAATCTTTGAAGGTGCAGCTTTTAATGCTATACTCTTATGCCTTTTATCTGCATCTTCACCATGAGTTAATTGAGACAATTCAAGTTCATATTCAATGAGCTTACCAAACATAGCTGCCATGGACATCTTTGATAAATCATTTGATTCTTTGATGGCTGTGACTTTAGGCTATCAATCTCTTGTTAGGCATTTGAGAATCTTGATGTTCAGTTCCTCTACATCAAAGGTTTTCCCTAGCCCAAGCAAGTGATTCACTATGTGGGTGAACCTAGTTTGAAGCTGTGAGATGTTCTCATCATCTCTCATCTTGAACATTTCATATTCATGGATGAGAGTGTGTTTCCTTGATCTTCTCACATCATCTATTCCTTCATGCGTCACTTTAAGTAGTTCCCACATTTCTTTGGCGCTTTTACACCTAACAGTCCTGAAAAATTCATCGGGAGATAATGCAGAAGTTATCATATTCTTTGCCTTGAAATCATATTGAGTTAATTTCTTTTCTATTTCAGACATTTCATCCCATTCTTTTGGTATTGATTTGCCATCAACAACTTTGGTAGGAATAAAAGGACCTTTTTCAATACAATTCCAAGCACCCGGGTCATTTGATTGGATGAAGATTTGCATTCTGTTTTTCCAAAAACTAAAATGTTCTCTGTGATAACCCTAAGTCATGGCATGGTTGGTGTCATACCTCCCCGCGCGATAGCGCGGGGATTCGCATCAGAAAACCCTGTTGAGGGTGTGGCGCGGATGGCGCCAGGTCTGGCGCTGATGGCGCCAAAGTTTTCCAGCCCACGCGGATAGCGCCATGGGTGGCGCGGACCGCGCGGCAAGTGGCCTGGAAAACCAATTCTCACTGGAATTCCACGCGGTCAGCGCCAGGTGTGGCGCGGATGGCGCCACAGGTTCTGGAAGCTGACGCTGATGGCGCGGAGATGGCGCTGATAGCGCCAGAAGCACCGCCATTGTGGCGCGGATAGCGCGGGAGACGGCGCGGATCGCGCGGGAGCTCGGGCAGGTTGAGTATATAAAGGGCAGAACGCGAAAATGGGGAGGGAAAAAGGTTTTCTTCTTCCCTGGACCTCTAGCCTCCATTAATGGACGTTCCAAGCTCCCTAGTGCCTTATATACTAGCCTAAACACTTCCCTGTGACCTAGAAACGTGTTTTAACCGATTGAAAGCTAAAATCCTTCATCAATTCCTTAGATTTAAGCAAAATCCCATTTCTCAGAGAAACCTCAGAAACCTGAGTGTTGGCAAGAACCAGAGGCATAGAAGGGACGTCAGAGCTTAGGAAAGCTGTTCTCTAGCCTTTTGGGTTGCCACTGAGGTAAGAAACATGAGTTTATTCGGTTGTTTTTGATATTGAGAAATCCTTGGATTTTGTGAATTATGTTGCTCTGGGGCTAGAATTAGCCCAGAGTTCTGTTGGGAAACTTGTTTAGAATTGCTTAATGATGAAGGAATAGCTTTCAGTTTTTGATTCTGATGACTTTGAATTTTGGCTCTGTGTTATCTGTGTGACCTGTGTAATGGTCACTTCTGATTATCTGTTGAGATGCCAGAGCCTTAGTTATGCTTATGTGAAGCCTGAGAAAAAGCCTTGTGTGGGCAGATATTGATTAAACCCTAGGATAAGGAATTTCTGAAATGTTATGTATTGTGAGTTGTATGCCTGAGGGCTTATTTTGATATGAAATTACTTATGCCTTGATTAGGCATTGATTCTGAGACTGTTGGCGGTAGAAGCCACAGACCTGGGAAGGAATTACGAGCTGAGACCTTACCAGGTAAGTTCAGTGTTTCTTGGGGATGAATTCCCGCTTTGGTTGCACACCACACTCCTGGGGAGTGTTGGTCATGATTCATGATGCATGCATTGGCTATGGCATTACTTGTATTGAGATTGTATGCAATTGCATTTGATGTTTGTGATGTGCTTGAGACATCTGTTGGCCAATAGAAGAATACCGACGTTGAGGAGCTCCGTCGGGTATTCTGGACGTTGAGGAGCTCCGTCCCTGGCATCGAGGAGCTCTGCCAGAACTGTTGGCCAACAGATACATACCGGCGTTGAGGAGCTCCGCCGGGTATTTATGGGCGTTGAGGAGCTCCGCCCGTGGCATTGAGGAGCTCTGCCACACTATGACAGGCACTGACGTTGAGGAGCTCCGTCAGTGGGCGTTGAGGAGCTCCGCCAGGCATCGAGGAGCTCTGCCTCCTGTCATAGATTTGTTTGTGATGATGTTTATGTTATGTTGAGGCCAGTGAGCCATATATGACCTATATACCTGTTTATGTGTTGTGAATCTGTGGGCCAGGGTGGGAATGATTTCCCAAGGACCCTGAGCTTACTGAGATATGTTATCTCACCCCGTGTGGGGGTTTATATGATTTCAGGTGACATTTCTGGAAGAGAAGAGCAGTCTCAGGGCAGGAGGCCCAGTTGAGACTAGGCTAGGAGTTGGATAGCTCTTTTGTTTTATTTTGATGTAGAGTTCTGTACTCCCTCATGGAGGGCTGTTATTTTTTTTGTACCACCACGGTATGTGTGGTGTGGACTATGGACTTTGATATGTACATGTACAGAACCTGGTTATATATATGATATGTGCTTTACCCTGAGTATAATTGTCTTATATCTGTTATCTGCCTGTATTATTAAGATGTCTGGTTGATATATGAATGGGAAACTGGATCAGCATAGGATTGTATTGTGTTTTGTATAATTATGATTTCACAGGTTGATATTCCATACATAATGAATCAAGAAAAACGATTCTGCTCTTCCGCTGAATACTATTTTCTGATAATTGAGCGCTAAACTGATATTATTAATGATAACGCACCGGAGGCCTACGGGGTGTTACATTCTCCTTCAAACAAATGTGGTCTATTCAATAAGGCTCCCTCCTTGAATGTTATTTGATTATCATTCATTGTTAAAGATTTGAAAAAGCTCTTGAACAAATTACAAGAACCTGCTCTTGATGCCAATTGAAAATACAATGAATACTTATTCAAATAAACCAAGAGGGGGAGGGGTGAATTGGTTTAACCTCAGAGTTTTAAAATTTCCTCTTAAAATATGTAACAGCGGAAGATTTCAAAAGGACCGTATCTTATTTAAAACCAATTGCAAGTCACTTTACTTTATCAACCAAATAACACTTGTACTGAACCCAAATTTATATGATAAGCAAATTCTTAACTTCAAGAATTTTAATGAAACATAAACTGAAATTTAAATGCACACAAGATTTATACTGGTTCACCTCTCAACCCCGGAGGCTACATCCAGTTTCCTTCCAACCCAATCTAGGTTAGAGTTCCACTATAACAAATATTTGTTCTTTACAAGCTTACAAAAAATGATCTCTCTTACCCTCCCTAGGTAAAATTTAAAATCTACTTCCTATAGACTTTTCAAAAGATCAAGAACCAGAGATCCCCTCTCTGTTCTTCCCCCTAGAAAACCCTTTCTGGAAAAACTTTAAAGAATACAAATGTTATATGGAAATTCAACAAAATTATACAACAAATAACAACAAAACACAAGCTTTAGGTTCAAGAAAGATATCACCTCTTATTCCTCAGTAACTAAAATGATATGAATGATTCAATCAACCTGAGATGATGACTACCATGCTTTCTTAACACTTCTTTAATCACTAGCTTGATTAGATCTTCTCACACAAAGAGTAATAAGGCTCAACACACAAGTAGATCTTAACACATTTGATTATCTCACTAATTTCAGACTTTGAACACTTGAAAAGTTTTAGAGAATGTAAAACACAAAGTAATCTCGAGTATCTCTCTTTTCTCTTTTTTTTTCTCTAAGACTCAGGTTTTCTATTTATAAAAAAAAAAATTCAACTAACTGTAATCGATTAATTCATTACATTAATCGATTATTTTAATTGCTGTAATCGATTATTTTATACATCTAATCGATTATATTGTTCATCATAAATCTGGAAATCTTGAACGAACATAATAATCGATTATATAACCATGTAATCGATTAAGCTAGAAAAGCATAGTTCCATAATACACACAAGTAATCGATTAAGTACTCATTTAACCGATTAACACAATACATAACTAAAACTTAACAATGCATTTTTAATCGATTTCAAACATCTGGTAATCGATTAAACCAGATGAACATGTTGTGTAACATTATGCAGAAGCTTATGTAATCCATTATACCAGTAAGTTCCTAATTTCTGTGTAAAGCTTATTTAATCGATTACGAACTAGTGGTAATCGATTAAAACAGTGAAAAAGGGTTTTATGCAATATCTAAATGCCTTTATGAAATTCTTATAAATTTGCTTATTACTACTTGATTAATTCCTTTTAAAGAATGTGTGGATGTATGAATAATCAGCAGCTAATGAGGATTATAAGGTTTTATCTCATGAACCAAGCTTTAAACAAAATTACAAATGCCATCATATTGAGTGGGCATGTAAAATATCAAAACACATTTGCTTCCATCATGTTTGAATCTTTTGCTTCAGCTTCTTTGATTCTAACACTGAAGGCGCAGCTTGGGGACTTGTTGTCCAAAGAGTTTATCCGACCAAGTGTGTCACCATGCGGAGCACCGGTTATATTCGTGAAGAAGAAGGATGAGAGTATGAGGCTGTGTGTGGATTACAGGCAATTGAATAAGGTTACGATAAAGAACAAGTATCCCTTGCCTCGAATTGATGATTTGCTAGATCAACTGAGGGGAGCTTGTATATTTTCTAAGATTGATCTGTGATCCGGGTATCACCAAATCCGGATTAAGCCGGGGGACATACCCAAGACCGCGTTCCAGTCTCAGTATAATCATTATGAATATCAGGTGATTCCATTTGGTCTCACGAATGCTCCGACCGTGTTCATGGATTATATGAACCGGGTTTTCAGACCTTACTTAGATCAGTTTGTGGTGGTGTTTATTGATGACATACTGATTTACTCTAAGAGTAAGGAGGAGCATGCCGAGCATCTCCGGATTGTTCTTCAAACTTTGAGGAATAACCAACTATATGCCAAATTGTCGAAGTGTGAGTTTTGGCTGTCCGAGGTGAAATTCCTTGGTCATGTGATCTTGGAAGCCGGGATAGAGTTGATCCCGGTAAGATAGAGGTCGTGATGGATTGGGAAAGGCCCAAGAATGTATCTGAGATCCGAAGTTTCCTTGGATTGGCCGGGTACTACCGGAGATTCATTCAAGGGTTTTCACAAATGGTGTTGCCCTTAACCTGGCTTACCAGGAAGGGTACTCTGTTTGCATGGACTCATGAATGCGAATAGTGTTTTCTGAAACTGAAAGAAAGGTTGACCACAGCTCCAGTACTAAATCTTCTCGACCCTAAGGGAAATTTCGAAGTTTATTGTGATGCTTCCAAGTAGGGACTTGGATGAGTTTTGATGCAAGAGAAAAGAGTGGTTGCTTATGCTTCTCAGCAACTGAAGCCAAATAAGGAGAATTATCCTACGCATGACTTAGAGCTGGAAATCGTGGTCTTTGCTCTAAAGATATGGAGGCACTACTTATATGGTGCCAAGTTTGTGGTGTTCAGTGACCACAAGAGTCTCAAATATCTTTTTGATCAGAAAGAGTTAAATATGAGGCACAGGAGATGGATGGAACCCCTCAAGGATTATGATTTTGAGTTGAAGTATCATCCCGGAAAGGCCAATGTGGTGGCGGATGCTCTGAGCAAGAAGCACATGAGCATAGCTTGCATGTTGATTGAGGAATGCAGGCTGATAGAGAACTTCCAGGATATGCACTTGACTATACTTGAGGGTGACCAAGGTCTCGAGTTGAGAGAGACCAAGGTGGATAATGGGTTGATCATGAGAATCCGAGATGCCCAAAACCGGGATGATGAGTAAAGTCCTTGCCAGGGCAGAAGGACGTGTCTTGGGAGAACCCGGACAACTCGGGCTTGGTGTTATACCAAGGAAGAATTGTGGTGCCTAAGGGCTAGTTGGTGGATGCGGTGCTGTCTGAGGCTCATAAGGGCCAATTTAGCATTCATCCGGGTTCCACTAAGATGTATCAGGATTTGAAGAAAAAATTTTTGTGGCCCGGGATTAAGAGAGATATAGCCGAGCATGTGACGAAATGTTTGGAATGTCAGAAGGTGAAGATTGAGCATCAAAGACCGTCAGGCCTACTGCAACCTTTGCAAATTCCAGAGTGGAAATGGGATAGCATTTCCATGGACTTTGTAGTTGGACTGCCGAGGACCCAACGCGGATGTAATTCCATCTGGGTGATTGTTGATAGGCTGACCAAGTTGGCTCACTTCTTACCTGTTCGGAATGACTACACTGCAGAAAGGTTGGCTCAACTATACGTTAAAGAGATTGTCCGACTTCATGGTGTCCCAGAAAGCATTTCAGTGATAGAGATCCGAAGTTCACCTTAAGGTTTTGGAGTGCTCTTCAAAAGGCTTTTGGGACCCAGTTGCGACTCAGCACGGCTTATCATCCACAAACTGATGGGCAGACCGAGAGAACTATCCAGACTCTAGAGGACATGCGGAGAGCTTGTACTTTGGAGCAGGGATCGAGTTGGGAGAGATACCTACCTCTGGTGGAGTTCTCATATAACAACAGCTTCCATGCTAGTTTGGGTATGGCACCCTATGAAGCATTGTATGGTCGAAGGTGCCAGACTCCTACTTGCTAGACCGAAGTGGGAGAGAGACAGCTTCTTAGACCCGAGATGGTTCATGACACTTCTGAGCAGATCCACTTGATCAGAGACAAGTTATTGTGGGCTCAGAATCGGTAGAAGAACTATTACGATAACAAGCATCACCCATTGCAGTTTGATGAAGTCGATCATGTGTTCCTGAGGTTATCTCCAATAACAGGGGTTGGACAGGCGTTGGGCGTGAGAAATCTTAGCCCTAGATTCATTGGTCCTTACCAAATTCTCCAAAGAATAGGACCAATGGCTTATATACTAGCCTTGCCTCCCCAATTGTCCAGGCTGCATGATATCTTTCACATATCTCAGTTAAGGAAATACGTACCTGACCCTTCGCACGTGGTGGAACACGACTCTGTTCAGATTAGAGAAAATCTGACTTGTCCTACCCGACCATTCCAGATTCTTGACAAGATGGAGAAGAAAATTCGGAGTAAGACTATTCCCATAGTCAAGGTACAATGGTAAGGGAGGACACCGGAGGAAGCTACATGGGAGCGGGAGCAGGAGCTTATGCAGCTATACCCCGAGTTATTTGGTAGGTATAGTTTTAATTTTGAGGTCAAAATTCTTAGAATGTGGGGTGAATATAATGACCCTGTAAAAAATCTGGGTTCGTGCGACCAAGTTGTCACATAGGGGGGTGTAATTTGGAACTTGGATAAGGGAGGGGTGTAGATAGCACCTTTTCAAATTCGGGATCGTGTTGATTATGTGGTATTAATAAGGATACCGAGTTAGTGCGTGACCGGGTTATCGCTTATGTAGGGGGTATATATAGCACTTTTTGGGAAAAGCACTGAGGTAAAGAAAGGAACCTGGATAAAGAAGGAAAGAGCGACCATGTAGCGATCTCGGTTGAGCTCGTATATTCCTTTTCTTTGAGCAACCAAGTTGTGATCTCAGAAGAGCTCGTGTAATCTCGGATGTGTTACCGAGTTGTGATCTTGGAAGAACTCGTGCGATCTCAGATGTGTTACCGAGTTGTGATCTTGGATGTGTTACCAAGTTGTGATCTCGGATGAGCTCGTATCATTTTTTCCTTCGAGCTACCGAGTAGTGATCTCGGAGGAGCTCGTAGTTTGTTGACTTGTAAGAGCTACCGAGTAGAGAGACCGGAAAAGCTCGCAACCCCTTTGAAAGAGTTACCGGGTTAGTGATCTCAGACAAGGGAGGAACCTTGGACATAATATAGTACCAAGGACGGACCCTAATGTTATGCAATCAATTACATAAGCATTTGTAATCGATTACTTGTTTGATACCATAGGAACCCGGACGAGGTCAGGTGAGGTCGGAGGAGGGCGGAACCTTGGACGTAATATAGTACCAAGGATGGGCCCTAATGTTTTGCAATCGATTACATAAGCATTTGTAATCGATTAAAATGAACAGTACTTGCTTGATACCATCAATATATATATATATATATATATATATATATATATATATAAACCCAACTCAGCAGCCTTAGCAAAATGAAGAAAACCCGGCAGCGTCAATAAGGTTTAGAGAACTCGATAGTCACACGTAACATGGATATGAGGTATAACAAATTGGCTTGCCAAACAGTAGACCCAACCCAACAGCCAAATATCTCTACTTATTCACTTTATACAAGTGACACGTGTTGACTCCCTGATTGATGTTTTGACGCGGGAAGACTCTCATATTATGATATAACGCGTGTCAACTTTTAGGCTATTTAAGATATGCGTGAGTGGGATATTCCAGTAGTAACCTAATTCCCACTACCTTTGCTAAACCACTTTCTCTCTCTTATTCCATTTCCTCTATTATCAAGTGAGAAAAGCTTCATAGCTACTTATTCCTTTACCTAAAAACCTTTACATCCAATGTAAGGATTGAAGAGAATCACCCTATAAACTAGTTTCCAACCTTTGTTCTTTGTGGAAACCATTAGACGAGGAGATCATTTCTCCAAAGGAAAGTTCAAAGTTTCAACCTTTAAGGGTTTGAAGGCGCTTTAAGGACATCCAAGCTTTGAGAAGCTGTCTTTTAGCCTTCCTTGACATTTTTAAGGTAAGACATGTAAGTTTTACCATTTCCTTTGAGTTTGGTTTCAAGAGGAAAAATGACCCATATGAGTTAGTGTTGGTATTGGGTTATGTTCCTTTGGAAAAGTATGCTTAGGAGGTTGTTGTGATGACAGTGCAACCTTAAAAGCTAACTTTTCTGGGTTTTGGGTATTTTGTTATGTCTAGAAAGATCTTTGCGGGGGTTTACAAGTCACTGTTGGAGGTATATGTTTGATACCTGGAAAAGAACTGGGCTCTTTTCATGAAACGGTTGAGAATCGTTCTTGATATCTTGCTTGCCTGGTGTAGGGCGTGATACAGAAGATATCGGTGGTTGTGACCACGAGGCTGAGAGAGCCAGTGTTGTGATCAGAGAAGGTAAGCTCTCTGTTCTTGGGAGTTTGTTTCCCTTGATTGTGTTCCACCATACTCCTGGGGAGCGATGGTTGTTGTATGTCATGGTGCGTGTATTTAAATTGTGTTACTGCTTTTGAATTGAAACATACATGTAAATGATTTGCACTGTGATGTTTGTATTGTGATATATGAAGCCCTCTGGCCAAGGAAGCGGACCAAATATGAGAGAGTATAACTCATCCGGGATGAGCTTCTCGGAAAGCCATATACATCCGGGTGCATGAGAGGTGCACGTAAGACTCATCTGGGATGAACACTGATAAGACGCATCTGGGATGAGCACAAATAAGACTCATCTGGGATGAGCACGAGTGCATGAGATGTGCACGGAAAGATATACATATGTGCATGAGTAAATATGTTATATCGGTGCCAGATTCCGTATGTTGGTATCGTCCAACAGGAATGGCACGTATGTGTGATTATGTACATGTGATGTTTATGAAAGCCGGGATGGCTATACTGTTGTTTTTTTAAAATGCCGGAATGGCAAGCCAAAATGGCAGGCCAAGATGGCTATATTATATATGATGCCAATTTGAATGCTATGTACTGTGAAAGTGAACCAAGGGATAAGAGACTCTAAGAACCCTGAGTTTACTGAGATTGTATCTCACCCTGGTTGGGGATTATATTTATTTGTAGGTAATAACCAGCGAGCTGAGGACGAGGTCTGGGATAAGAGACCCGAGTAGGGGTCGTTCGATGATTTTCGAATGAGATGCCGAGTAGGCCGAGGCCGGGTTGGCTATGGTTCGAGGATCCCGGACAAGAGGCTAAAACGGGTTCAAGGATGTGGAAGGTGTCCCTTTTGGAGAGCCTGTTGGTTCATTTTTATTGTATATTTTGTAACCCGATATGGGTTTGTACTGTGTTGTACCTTGTGAAACAATACTCGGGTGTCGGGTTGTATACAAAATTTCATACATAATGTTTTATTATATTGTATGACATAGGATGACGTCTTATTTATTTTATTGCTTCCGTATGTTACTTATTACCTTAAGTAATTGTTGCGCTTAAGACCATAATATAATGTTAATGAACCGGATGCATACGGGGTCGTTACAATGGTCAATTAAATAAAAGCATTAAGTATGGAAACAAATAAAGAACTCAGGATGAAGTATTTAATTGATAGAATTAAAGCAAGACAAGGTTCATCTTTTCCTCTCCTAGGTAGAAGGAATTGCACTCATAAAAATAATACAATGAAACCTAGAGTGTCTAATGAAATAATGGAGGCATCTAGTAAGTAGAAGTCTATAAACTGCTCAAGACTTCTACACTCTTACCATGAATGCCTAGCCTCCAATTTATAGAATTGTAATTGGGTTTAATTACGGAGATAATCACAAGAAATTACAAACAAATAATATCTCTAATAATTCAAGCAATTATCTTCTTCTTCAATTGATTTATTCTCGAAAAATATATTGCTCTTGATTTTCCTAGTTTTTATCTTCAATTTTCGCAATATCTCTATCCAGAACTTTCCATTAAGCATGGGCCTCTGGAGCTCTTCCCAGAATGATATGTTTATGCTGAAAAACTATCAAAAAATCATTAAAAATAACTAAAACATAAAATTCAATCTAACATAAAGTAAAAGTTTAATTTAAAGTGAATTTGATTCAAAATAAGGCCTAAAGTTAACTAAATTGTCAAATAAACGTCTTAAAATGCATATGAAAATCCTGTAAATTTGATGTTTAACAAGTATCCCCAGGGATCTATTTGAGAAACAAGAAGGGTTCCTTCACAAGAAGTGAAACCACCTAAGAGTGAGTTTCAAAAGAAGGTCAATCTCTAAACACCCTTTACAAAGCTTCTACCTGTATATCCAGCAGTTCTTGACCTCTCCTTGGAGGACTACTCTTCTCTTGGTAGACTTCATTCGTAGATGTATGCTCGAGATCAAGCAACTACCTACCCACCAGGACTGAACATCTCAAAGGCCACCGACATCAAAATCAGTACAGATAAGGTGTGCCTCATATACCCATTTGAGATGTTTCTAAGAAAAAGGGTTCAAGCTATAATATGTTGAAAAGATTCCCTCATGGAAGATGAAAGTCAAAGTGGAAAACTACTCAAGAAGTTGGAGTTCCTTTTTTAATGGGAAGAATCTTGTTCATTCTCCAAACACATACCACACCAAAACCTTATGGAATCAAATTGTCTGGGCTAACACCTTCAAGGTCTCCTCATCGGGCTATGATGGAAGTGACAATGCTAATCCCCATGACATCATTCAAGTGTTACATCACATCAGGAAGTATCACTTTGATTATGCTTGTGTGTGTTTCATCAAGGATGCTGACAGCAACTCAATCATGCGACAAATTAGTTATGCAAACAACTTAATGAGAAATCGGTCCCTAAACTTTGTAACTTAATGTCAAATTGATATTCAAAAAATACAACTCATTGTCAAATTGGTCCTTGAACATTACAACTTAATGACAAAATGGTCTCAAAAATTTAACGACAGGACTAAATTATTGCAATTTTTACACATACAGGGACTAAATTTGTATTTTCCATCTTTTAGAGACGAAATTCTCAAAGCATTACACTTTAGGGATGAATTTGGCTATTTACCCTTTTTTTATTCTTGTAAACACTTTTTTCAAACAATCCATACTAACGGTTATATCAACATATTATTAGTAAACTTCTATTATTCCCTTCATTCCAAAAGGACTTCGCTTTTAGCCTTTGAAAAAATTCTAAATTGACTGAGTTTCTTACTGTTCTTATCACAAATGGACCGGACACCTGTCCTTCTGCCGAAGGGTCTTCTAATGTGCTGAAGGGTCTTTTATTATGTCGAAGGATCCACTTTGGTAGTTCCTTGACGAAGTCTTTGATGTAGGTGTGCATACGAAATTGCCGGGCAGAGTACTTGCAAAAGGAACTCTAATGCTCAAGTCAGGGTTCGACTCAAAGTTGTTGATGATATATGGTGAATATTTTGATAATGAAGCAATCCTCCTACCAGGGGGTTCACCCCTTTTTATACTGATCTTATTGGGTTTGGGGTTTATGGACTTGCATATTCTAGTTATCAGTTGAATAATACACCTCTTAATCTGACTTAGACACTTCTAATCAAGTAATTACCTTTAAGTGGGTTTATTAGTGATAATCATGACCGGAGGGTATTCATCATTTGCATATGTCAAAGGCTGAGATTTGCTGTATGAAATATGTGGATACGTGGTCAAGGGGTACTCGATTTGGTGGTGTCAGGTTTCCCCTCGACCTAACTTGGTACTTTATTTGGTATAATTACTTTTTAATGAGATATTCAAACAATTATTTCAATTTTGTCATGTAATAAATAATGTTTGTTGGAAAATAGTGATATTTTAATAAATTTAACTATCCTCTTGTACATATTAGTTATCTTGGAATACTTGCTTTCTTGGTCTTTGTGAAAAATTTATAAAATCACTCATTTTAAAACAAAGGAAATATTTTTAAAAAAATTACAAGAGGTGTATGGAATGCCTTATCTTTTCTTGTTACTATCATATGAAGTCTACCGATTTAGTTGCGTTAATACAAGTCTTGACCGGTTGACACTATGTCTTGCATCAATTTTGACTTCTGCGTTTGCAACACTTACCCAGTCCACCAATTCAGTAGCGTCAATACAAGTCTTGACCCGGTGTCTTACATACGTTTGCAAAACGGTGTAAGGTAAAATTTTCCAATACGGCAATTATTGTTTCGGTCAATGTCAAACTTCCACATTCTGATTTTAATAATTTTTCATTTTTTATTTGGATTAAATTAGAAGTTTGACTTAACAACCAATTTTTTTTATAGTAGAAATTAAACTCATATATTAAAATAATTTTAAATCAATAAAAATATTTGAATAATTATAATATATGTCATTAATTTTAAGGGCAAAATAAAATAAATATTTGAATAAAATAGAATTTAAAAATATTTAAAAAACTTTTATTATAATTTTATTTATTCAAATATTTTTTTTAAAATATACTTATAATTATTAAAATATTTTATAATTATTTTAAAAGTTTAAAAATATCTATAGATAGTTATTAAAAAAATGAAGAAATAAAAGATTTATTTGTGAGCTCCAACCAAAATTATCTAAAATTATTCTTTAAAGTATAAACTCAAATACCAAATTTTCACTAAAATATAAGTTAAAAAAAATATATTCCAAAACATAGGTACAATCCTAAATAATTTTTTAATTAGAATTATAATTTTATATCAGTAATTTGCATAGTAAAATATGTATTATTTTTTGTTATAAATTATTCTTACTTGGAGATCAACAAAAGAGCACATAAGATATTGTGGATAAGGTTTTTTTTTTTTTTAATATCCCACCTTTTCTTTTTGGTTCATTAATTCCCATGGTCCGACAGTTTTCCCAATTCCCAATGCCAAATCTTCACTTTTAGTTTTAATTTTTTTAATCTTATTTTTTTGTCACAAATTTAACACACCTTATGACACGTTCTTTTTTTCTATTTTTGGCAGATTCTTCTCCCACGATCGAGACACTTTTTTCTTTCTACCTCTGTTCTTTTCTATCTCTACCTGTGTTCTTCTTTTCTATCTCTACAATATCTTATTATGCAAATTACTGATATAAAATTATAATTCTAATTAAAAAATTCATTAGGACTGTGCTCATGTTTTGGAATATATTTTTATTTGAACTTATATTTTAGTGATACTTTTGTATTTGAGTTTATACTTTAAAGAATAATTTTAGATAATTTTGTTTTGAGCTAACAAAATAAATCTTTTATTTCTTCATTTTTTTAATAACTATCTATCTATATTTTTAATTGCATAAAATATTTGAATAATTTTAGTTTTAATTATTAAAATTATTTTTTAAGGAAAATATAATAATAAATAAAATTGTAATAAAAGTGTTTTTAAAATATTTGTAACTCTTTTTTCACTCAATTTTTTTATTTTTCCCTTAAAATTAATTACATATATTATAATTATTCAAATATTTTTATTGATTTTAAAATTATTTTAATATATGAGTTTAATTCCTACTATAAAAAAATTGGTTGTTCAGTCAAACTTTTAATTTAATCCAAATAAAAAATTAAAAAATATTAAAATCAGGATGTGGAAGTTTGACATTGACGGAAAGGATAATTGCAGTATTGGAAAATTTTTCTTGCTTAAACCGTTTTGCAAACGTATGCCAGACACCGGGTCCAGACTTTTATTGTCGCTACTAAATCGGTGGACTGGGTGGGTGTTGCAAACACAAAAGTCAAAATGGATGCAAGACCAACAGGTCAAGATTTTGTATTGACGCAACTAAATCGATAGACTTCATACTATCACCAGGAAAGATAAGGCATTCCATACACCTCTTGTAAATTTTTTTTTTTAAAAGGAAATATTTCCTTTGTTTTAAAATGACTGATTTTATAAATTTTTCACAAAGACCAAGAAAATAAGTATTCCAAGATAACTAACATTTATAAGAGGATAGTTAAATTTATTAAAATATTCTTGTTTTTTCTCTTAATTTTAATAAATGTATAATCAAGTTTTCTAAGAAACATTATTTATTACATGACAAAATTGAAATAATTGTTTGAATATTTCATTGAAAAGTAATTATACCGGATAAAGTACCAAGAGGGGACACCTCCAAATCGAGTACCCCTCGACCACGTATCCACATATTTCATACCACACGTCTCGGCCTTTGACATATACAAATGATGAGTACCCTCCGGCCATGATTATCACCAAGAAACTCATTTAAAGATAATTACTTAATTAGAAGTGCATAAGCATGTTAAGAGGTGTATTACTCAACTGATAATTAGGATGTGCAAGTCCATAAACCCCAGACCCAATAAGATCAGTATAAAAAGGGGTGAACCCCCTGGTAGGACGACTGATTCATTATCAAAATATTCACCATATATCATCAATAGCTCTTAGTTGAACCCTGACTTAAGCATTGGAGTTCCCGAAGACTCTTCAGCACAATAGAACACCCTTCAGCAGAAGGACAAGTGTCTGGTCCATTTGTGATAAGAAAGTAAGAAACTCAGTCAATTTATAATTTTTTCAAAGGCTAAAAGCCTAGCCCTTTTGGGATGAAGGGAATAATGAAAGTTTACTAATAATATGTTGATATAACCGTTAGTATGGATTGTTTGAAAAAAGTATTTATAAGAATAAAAAAGGGTAAATAGCCAAATTCATTCCTAAAAGTGTAATGCCTTGAGAATTTTGTCTCTGAAAGATGGAAACTACAAATTTAGTCCCTAAATGTGTAAAAATTGCAATAAACTAGTCATGTTGTTAAATTTTTTAGACCATTTTGTCATTAAGTTGTAATGTTCAAGGACCAATTTGATAATGATTTGTATTAATTTGTCACATGAATGAGTAGCTATCAACATCCTTGGTGAAACACACACAAGCATAATCAAAGTGATACTTCTTGATAAGACGTAACACTTGAATGATGTCATGGTGATTAGCATTAATTGTCACTTCCATCATAATCCGATGAGGAGACCTTCAAGGTGTAGCCCACACAATCTAATTCCAGAAGGTTTTGGTGTCGTATGTGTTTGGAGAATGAACAGGATTCTTTCCTTTAAACAAGGAACTCTAATTCCTTAAGTAGTTCACCACTTCGACTTTCATCTACCTTGAGGGAATCTTTTCAATGTATTATAGCTTGAAACCCTTTTTCTTAGCAACATCCCAAATGGGTATATAAGGACACACCTTATTTATAACAATTTTGATGTCAATGGCCTTTGAGATGTTCAGTCCTGGTGGGTAGGCAGTTGCTTGATCTCGAGCATACATCTATGATTAAAGTCTACCAAGAGAAGAGTAGTCCTCCTGGGAGAGGTCAAGATCTAATGGATATATAGGTAGAAGCTTTGTAAAGGGTGTCTAGAGATTGACCTTCTTTTGAACAAAACTCACCCTTAGGTGGTTTCACTTCCTGCAAAGGATCCCTTTTATGTTTCTCAAACAGATCCTTGGAGATACTTGATAAACATCAAATTTACAGGATTTTCATATGCATTTTGTAATGTTTATTTGTCATTTTAGTTAACTTTAGTCCTTGTTTTGAATCAAATTCACTTTAAATTTAGTTTTTACTTTGTCTTAGGTAGAATTTTATGTTTTAGTTTTCCAGCAAAAACATATCATTCTGGCAACAGCTGCAGAGGCCCAAAATCAATAGAAAGTTCTGGATGGTGATATTGCAGAAATTGAAGATAAAAACTAGGAAATTCAAGAGCAAGATATTTTCAAGGATAAATTAGTTGAAGAAGTAGATAATTACTTGAATTAATTATAGATATTATTTGTTTGTAATTTCTAATTATTATCTTCTTATTTAAACCCAACTACAATTCTATAAATAAGAAGTTAGGCATTCATTGTAAGAGTGTAGAAGTCCCGAGCAGTTCTTAAAATTATATTATGTAGACTTCTACCTACTAGACGCCTACATTATTTCATTAGACACTCTAGGTTTCATTGTATTATTTTTATGAGTGCAATTCCTTCTATCTAGGAGAAGAATTGATGAATCTTGTTTCGCTTTAATTCTATTAATTCAATACTTCATCCTCAGTTCTTTATTTGTTTTCGTAGTTAATCTTTTATTTGATTGACCATCTTATTGACGAATTCAGGAATTACCTTGTGCTTTGGCGAACTTTGTTGAAACCCAAACATGAATCAAGTTCTTAATTGGGATTATCTCTAGGGATAAAATAATCTTGGTTAAGCCTCACAAATTCTTGACCATTAATGTTGATTGCTTGTGTTAGTATGTCTAAGGGGCAAATAGTTTAGAATTTGCAACCATATGGGAGCTGCGGTAGAACACATTAGTGAATTGGGAATGAGCAAGAGAAATGAGTAGAGAATTGTGAAGTTATAGTGGATCGAAAAAATTCCAAGTCCAAACCTAGACATTCATTCATCAATATATCTTAAATTATCTAATTGGAATAGTTTTATTTTTCAGATTTTGTTTTCCTTTTTATTTAAAATATTTTAAAAAATTCGTAAAATTATATATCTTTTTTATTTTTCTGTTCATTAAGCAATTGTTTGAAGAAAGATCCTTTTCAAGCTCATCAACTGAAGAAACCAAAATAGACAACAGAGGAATGGCAAAGTAAAGCAAACCATGGCGGAACTAGCAACCGGTGAAGGAACTGACATGAGCCAACCCATTAGACCACTAAACACCGAGGACTAAATCAATTTCCCCTCATGGGTTCACAACAACCTCAACCACAACCAATTCATGAGAGCAAGCATCAAGGACCCCTATGCTTATTTCACAGGATTTCTACAATTATGCGTATCGGTAAGACTGTCAAGTATTAATAATGAACATATTAAACTCGTACTTTTTCCCTTCACTTTGGGGGAAGTGAAGTCGATTGGCTCAACTCGCACCCACATCATTCACTAACCACATGGGACGAAATCAAAGACGAATTTCTCAATCACTTTTTCCCAGAGTCTAGAGTTAAAGCTATCAATGAGCACATCGTCAACTTCATAAAAGCTCCAACCGAATCGTTATTTGATACATGGGAAATATACAAAGCCCTCCTAAGGAGTTGCCCTTGCATGGATACAACCAATTCATGAAAATTTAAATGTTTATGAAAGGAATCACAAACGATTGTAGGAGAATGACCAATGCATCGGTTGAAGGAAACTACCTCAATAAAATCACCACTCAAGTGAAGACCATAATTGAAGATTTGGCGGCTAGTGAGAGAACCATAGAAATAAACAAGTGAAATCCCCCAAAAGATATGTATGAACTTAATGATCAAGATAACCTTTTAGCTCTTCAACAAAAGATGCAGATTCAAATAGAAGCAATGACTAAGGCAATCCAACAAACCCCACAACAACTTCAGGGGCCATCTCAAAGAAACCCCAACAAGCGTTCATGTTGTGAAGAATGTGGAGGAGGCTATCAAACTTCAAAATGATCCGAGGTACCTACCAAGAAGGTTAACTACATGGGAGAACAACGATGATTGTATAATAACTTTCAATAAAGAGGCTTCCAAAACATACATGGAAACTGCAACCAAGTAACAGACACAAACCACAACAAAGACAAAATTTGTGGGACCACACCAAAAAGTTGGAAAAAGCCTTGACCAAACTCACCGAAGTGGTCATCACTAACCACAAAACACCAAAGGGCAATCAAAATCATGGAGACTCAAATAGGGCATTTGACAAAACAATTGCAAACCTCTTTAATTCGGTTTTCTGTAGCCACTAAGGAGAACCCAAAGGGCCATTGCAAGGCTATTTATCTCCACCACAGAGTGTCACGTGGGAGGTAAAGAAGAAGAAGAGGTATAATGATGTATGCCTAAACTCCTTAGACATTGATTTTCCCAATCTACGTTGCAATGAAACTCAACATTCAAGAACTCTTCATGAACTCAAACTCTTACACAAGATTTGGAGCAAAAGTGGCGTGAATTAGGTCCAAGGAATTAAGCAATGGAGGATGGAATTAGACCAGAAAGGAGGTGGATGACGCCATGGAGAAGCTCTCCAATGAGTCAAGAAAGAATCTCCACAATAGCTTTGAGAATTCATTGATAAGATCCAAGGAGTTCTTGTTGGATATAGGGGGAGCAACAAGAAGATGAAGTTTGTACCTTAGAAGAATGTTTTGAGCTTTTCACATGCCTTGAAGATTGTAATTAAGTGTATGAGAGGCCAATTTTTTGATCCTTGCATTGCATGTACATAATCATTAACAAGCTTACATGTTTTTCATTAAAAGTATCAAAGCTATTCATGTTTTTAAAAGAAATCAATAAGTCATGGTTAATGTTTTTGGAAAAATGTAATCTTACTGCTTTAATCGATTACACAACGTTTTAATCGATTATTTGCTTTGTTTTTAATCTGGAAAATCCATGATGAACATTTTAATCGATAACATGACTCTTGTAATCGATTACATAGTGAAAACAAAAGGCTTGCCTCTCTGCTTTAATCAATTACCAAACATTGTAATCGATTACACAAAGCTTACTTCACAATAAACTTCACTACTTTAATCGATTACTACTCGGTTTAATCGATTATTCTGTTCGTTGTAAAATTCAGGATGAAGCTAAGAACATTTTAATCGATTAAGTGACAATTCAATCGATTACATAAGACATTTTAATCGATTATTTGGCGTGTTGTAATCGATTACAGTCTGTTACAAAAAGCTGTTATAAAAAGAATGAAAGCTTATCTGATTTTACAACTTGAATACTTCAAATTTTCTGAATATACACAAGCCTTCTCAAAGTTAGAAAGTGATTTTCTGGGTTAACTAAGTTCTTGTCCCACTCTTTAATCTTCATGGGTTTTGAATGATTTATTGGGCAAGAGTTTTCAAAGAAGTTTTCGAGAGCATGTTCTGAAATCCTTTTCTGCAATTCAATTCTGATTGGTAAGATACATGCATTCATATTCATTGGATCATCAGGTTGTTTCTCTCCATCTTCTCTGATTGTAAATTCATTTTTTTGTTTTTGGTTATTTGAAGCTATTGTAAAAGATTCTTTGAAGCTTGTACTAGAGTAGTGCTCTCTAGGGGAAGAACAGAGTAGTGTTCTCTGGTTCTTGATCACTAGAAGTCTAATAGGGTTTTAGATTTCTATTCTTTGTCTAGGGCTGATAAAGGGTGATTGTTGTAAAACTTGTAAAGAACTGAAATTTATACTAATGGAACTCTAATATAGTGTTGATTAGAATAAACTGGATGTAGCTTCTCTTGAGAAGTGAACCAGTATAAATTCTTAAGTTGATTTTCTATTCCTTTATCTCTATTAGTTATCTTGTTCATTTGTTCTTGGTTTTATTATCATTACTCAACAAGTCCTGTTTTAAGCAATTGATTTCTTGGGCTGAGTGGTTTGATTGATTAGCAGCATTCTTGGTTTAAAAGTGATTAAGATCCTTAACTCTGATTTTACAAAAAGATTTTTAAAAGGCCAAGTTTAAACCAATTCACCCCCATCTTGGTTATTGTCGCTATTCCTATTGTTTTCAATTGGTATCAAGAATAGGTTCTTGAGTGTTATTTAAGATCACTATCTTTCTTTGTAAAGAAAATGAATACCACACAAATTACCTTCAAGGAAGGCGCCTTCCTTAATCGTCCTCTGATGTTTGAAGGAGAGCACTTCAATTTTTGGAAAAATAGAATGCAAATCTTTATTCAATCGAATGACCCAAGTGCTTGGAATGCAATAGAAAAAGGTCCTTTGATTCCTATAAAAACTATTGGTAATGATATGATTCCCAAAGAATGGGATGAAATGACAGATGTTGAAAAGAGAATTGTCCAATATGATTTTAAAGCTAAGAATATGATTACTTCTGCACTTTCCTCTGATGAATTCTTTAGAACTGTTAGGTGCAAAAGTGCAAAGGAGATGTGAGAGATGTTGGAGATAACTCATGAAGGTACAGATGAAGTAAGAAGATCAAGAAAGCATGCCTTAATCCATGAGTATGAAATGTTCAAGATGAACTCCACAGAAAACATATCTCAGCTTCAAACAAGATTCACTCACATAGTAAATCATCTTCTTGGTCTTGGAAAGATCTTTGATGCTGAAGAGTTGAACATCAAAATCTTGAAGTGTCTCACAAGACCATGGCAACCAAAGGTGACAGCAACTAAAGAATCAAAAGATCTATCCAAAATGTCCATGGCTGCACTTTTTGGTAAGCTTCTTGAGTATGAACTTGAAATGTCACAACTAACCAATGCAGAAGATGCAGATAAGAAACATAAAAGCATAGCCTTGAAAGTTGCATCCTCAAAGGTGAAAAAGATGGAAGACTCAAGTGAAGAAGATGAAGACGACAACATGAATTTAATTGTCAAAAAGTTCAACAAGTTCTTGAGAAGAAACAAGAACAGATAGTTCACAAAAAATAGCAGAAACAACAAAAAAGAGTGACAACAACTTCACTTGCTTTGAATGTGGTAAGCTTGGCCACATTAAATCTAAATGCTCTATCTTTTTGAAAAAGCAACATGGTGAAAACAATATAAAGAAAGAAGGAAATCCTAAGAGAGCCTATATAGCTTGGGAGGACAATGGGTCAACAACTTCTGAATCATCATCTGAAAATGAAGAAGCAAATGTGTGTTTCACTTCCACAATCAATGAAGATGGTGAATCCTCAAGTGCTGAAATTGAGGTAAATTCTGAATTTGATCAAGTTGTTGATGCTTTTCAAGAAATGCATGAAGAGGCTCAAAAGCTTGCAAAATCCAATAATAGGCTAAAAGGAAATCTTAGATGGCATGTTACAAAAATTGCAGAGTTGCAAACTGAAATTTGTAACTTGAAAAAAGAAAATGAAAAACTTGTTTCAAGCTACAAAATGAATGGATGTGTATCTGCTTCTTCTTCATCCAATGTTGACAAATACAATGCTTTGCAAAAAGAGTTTGATGAGTTCAAAAAAAGTCAAGGTGAAAAACATATGGTAGTACTTTCAAAAAATAATTACTTGGTTGATCTCTTGAAAAGGCTTTATAAAGGAAAACGCAATTTGGCTGAAATGCTAAGTGTGCAAAAATATGCTAGAGATACTTATGGATTGGGTTACAAACATGGATCAAAACCTTATGGAAAAACCAAGTTTGTGCCTCCAAAACAGAAATATCAAAAAGTTGTTTCAAGACCAAGGTTTAATCACATGACTTATTTTGAAATAGCATAAAAAACTGTAACTTGTAACTATTGTATGAAGAAAGGTTACACATTTAATAGATGTTATGCTAGGAGATTCTATGTGCCAAATGGAGAATGCATTTTGGTGCCAAAGAAAAAGAAAATAGCTAACCCCTATGGACCCAACCTCAATTGGGTACCTTCCTTTGTAAATTGATTTGAATTTTTGCAGGTATGTCTAAGAGCTAGATCATCATTATGGTATCTTGACAGTGGATCCTCTAGATATATGACCGGTGACATGTCAATGCTCACAAATTTGACTCTTAAAGATGGTGGATTTGTCACCTATGGAGACAACAACAAAGGGAAGATAATTGAAGAAGGAAATATAGGAGACAACTTTAAAACCATAATAAGAAATGTACTTTATGTAGAAGGTTTAAAGCATAATCTCCTAAGTATAAGCCAAATTTGTGATAAAGGGTTCAAAGTGTCATTTAGTGACAATTGCTGCATGATATGTGATGGGAAAAATGGTGAGGTGATTCATATAGGTAAAAGAAAAGGTAATATTTATTTACTCTCCATAGATCATGCATTCTTTCACAACACTTCTTGCCTAACATGTAAAATTGATGAATCTTGGCTATGGCATAGAAGGGCAAGTCACATTAACATGCATCATAGGAACAAGATAATTAAAAAGAATTTAGTGATTGGCTTACCCAAACTCAAGTTTGAAAAGGACAAATTATGTGATGCTTGTCAAAAAGGGAAACAAACACAAAATTCTTTTCAAAGTAAAAATGTTGTTTCTACTTCAAGACCCCTTGAATTATCTCACATAGATTTATTTGGTCCTTGTAGAACTATGAGCTTAGGAGGTAATTACTATGGGCTTGTCATTGTTGATGACTACTCTAGGTTCACATGGACTTTGTTTTTGAAATCCAATAGTGATGCTTTCAGTGCTTTCAGAAAATTGGCCAAACTTGCTCAAAATGAAAAAGGAAGCAAAATTATCTCAATAAGAAGTGATCATGGTGGAGAATTCCAAAATGAACATTTTGAAAAATTCTGTGAAGAAAATGGAATTAACCACAATTTTTCAGCTCCAAGAACACCTCAGCAAAATGGGGTTGTGAAGAGGAAAAATAGATCCCTTGAAGAAGGTGCAAGAACTCTTCTTAATGAGACAAATTTGCCTAAACATTTTTGGGCTGATCCTGTAAGTACAATTTGCTACACTTTGAATAGATTACTAATAAGGCCTATTTTAAAGAAAACTCCTTATGAACTATACAAAGGTAGAAAACCAAACATTTCTCATTTAAGAGCATTTGGCTGCAAGTGTTTTGCTTTGAATTAATGGTAAAGAATCACTTGGAAAATTTGATGCTAAAGCTGATGAAGCCATCTTCCTTGGATATTCATTACATAGCAAAGCATATAGAGTTTTCAATAAAAAAACCTTATGCATGGAAGAATCAGTTCATGTTATTTGTGATGAATCTAATCCCTCTAAAGAGGAAAAGAAGTGTGATATTGATGTAGGTCCTTTGGAAGAGTTCATTCTACTCAATGGATCAATGGATGAAGAAAAGGAAGAACCAATTGTTGAAACAAAACAATCAACACCAGTTCAAGAGCCAAAAGATTGGAGAACTACAAGAGATCTCTCCCTTGACAATATAATTGGTGAAGTTTCAAAAGGAGTATCTACTACATCATCATTGAGAAATCTCTGTTGTAATATGGCTTTTGTTTCACAAATAGAACCTAAGAATATTGATCAAGCCTTAATTGATGAACATTGGATGCAAGCTATGCATGATGAACTGAATCAATTCAAGAGAAATGAAGTTTGGGAACTTGTTCCTAGACCTTCTTCTCTCAAGCCTATTGGCACTAAATGGGATTTTAGAAATAAACTTGATGAGAGTGGAATCATAGTCAGGAACAAAGCTAGATTGGTTGCAAAAGGTTACAACCAAGAGGAAGGCATTGACTATAAGGAAACCTTTGCACCAGTTGCAAGATTGGAAGCCATTAGATTATTACTTGCATATGCATGTTTAATGGATTTTGAACTTTTTCAAATGGATGTTAAAAGTGATTTCTTAAATGGATATATTAAGGAGGAAATCTATGTGGAGCAACCTCCTAGTTTTGTTGATTTCAAATATCCAAACCATGTTTTCAAACTTAAGAAAGATCTTTATGGGTTAAAACAAGCTCCAAGATCTTGGTATGAAAGATTAAGCAAATTTATGCTTGAACAATCTTTCACAAGAGGACATGTTGATAAAACCTTGTTCATCAAAAGGAAAAACAATGATATCTTATTGGTTCAAGTATATGTTGATGATATAATTTTTGGTTCAACTAATCAATTATTGTGCAAAGAATTTTCTATCTCTATGTAGAATGAGTTTGAAATGTCAATGATGGGAGAATTAACATTTTTTCTTGGACTTCAAGTGAAGAAAATGAAGAATGGGACATTTTTAAATCAAACCAAGTATTTCCTTGAAGTGATCAAAAAGTTTAAATGGAGAAAAGCAAAGATGTTGCAACTCCAATGGCAACATCAACTTATCTTGATTCAGATGAAAAAGGAAAGAAGGTTGATGAGTCAAAATTCAGGGGAATGATTGGATCTTTATCGTATTTGATAGCTAGTAGACCAGATATTATGTTGAGTGTGTGTTTGTGTGCAAGATATCAAGCAAATCCCAAAGAATCACACCTTACTGCAATCTAAAGAATCCTCAAATATCTCAAATCAACACCAAAGTTGGTGGTCTTTGGTATCCTAAAGGTGCATCATTTAATTTAGTTGGATATTCTGATTTTGACTTTGCAGGGTGCAAATTGGATAGAAAAAGCACTAGTGGAACTTGTCACCTGCTAGGCAGTTCACTAATCTCATGGCATTGCAAGAAGCAATCTTGTGTTGCTTTATCAACAGCTGAAGCTGAATACATCTCTGCTGGAAGTTGTTGTGCTCAAAACCTTTGGTTAAAGCAACAATTGCAAGATTTTGGTGTAGAATTAAAAGAAATACCCCTGCTATGTGACAACACAAGTGCCATCAACATTTCCAAGAATCCATTAATGCACTCAAGGACCAAACACATTGAGATAAGACATCATTTCCTTAGAGATCACATCCAAAAGGGTAATATCAAAATTGACTTCATTGACACTCATAATTAATTGGCTGATATTTTTACTAAACCTTTGGCTAAAGATAGATTCTATACTCTTAGAAACATGCTAGGTATCCTTGATGAATCTAACATTTTCTAGCATGCTTGTTATGTGCTTATCTATTTGAAATAGCATCTTACTTGACTAATCATCACATGTGCTTCAAAATTCGAAATTGTGCTGCATAAATAATGTTCATACTGATATTCTTACTAGAATAATCGATTAAGGCTCATATTAGTCGATCAAATGAACTTGGAAACCTGTTATGAATGAAATTTGTGCTTATGTAATCGATTACACAACCAAGACAATCGATTATCCTTCATATAAAATGATTCCAGAAAATGCATTTCACTGGAATAATCGATTAAGTAATCGAATTAATCAATTACACAAGCTTAAAAATATTTTACAAAAATTTCATTCCACTGGAATAATCGATTAAGCCATCGGATTAATCGATTACACAAGGTGAAAGATCTTTTAAACATTTCATTTCATTCTCTTAAGATACAACCCAGTGCCGGGTTATGCCAGGTTCATATGTAACTTGTTATTATAATGTTTAAAGGTGACAACCAGATTCATATGCACTAGTCGGGTTCCAAACCCATTTGGGTTCCTGGTTATTGTAACCAAGCTGGTATTAATGGTAGTTGTGGAAAGGATGTCGGGTTCTTATGAACTAGCCAAGTTACAAAACCCATATGGGCTCCTGACTCGTGTAACCAAGCTTGTATTAATGGAGGTAGTAGAAGGGATGCCAGGTTCTTATGAACCAACCAGGTTCCAAACCCCATCCGGGCTCCTGATTTGCGTAAACAAGCTGGCATTGGTGGTAAAGGGAGGCCGGGCTCCAAGGACTTGCCGGGTTCTAAATGCCTACCGGTTTCCCGGATTCATATTAGAAGGCTAGGGTCCTCAAGTTAGTATTAAAAGGACAGGGTCCTCAAGTTAGTATTGAATGGCTGGGTTCCAAGATAATCGATTACCAAGTCCTGTAATCGATTACACTTCATCTTTCTGAATTACATCACTCACTGGATTAATCGATTACTGTCCTTCCAGACCTACTTTTGCCAATGAATTAATCGATTACATAAACTTGTAATTGATTATTCATGGAGTTACTGCAAAAGATTTATGGGTCTAGAGTAATTGATTAAAACTTTTGTAGAGGCCTTAAACCTCTTCTAGGTTAGGTTGTAATTGATTATAGAGTATCTGAAACATTTTTTGAAATGAAAAGGCACTTGCTTTGTTTCTTTTAATACCTAACCCTGACCTAGAAACCTCAATTATTTCATACATCCTTTTTCAAACTCCAAGAAACTGAATCCACATCATTTCTTCTTCTCCAATCCTTTCAATCTCTCTTTATTTTCTTATCCTCAACCTCCATCAATGGATGAAACTGAAGGCAAGATGATGAAAAACATTAGGCACAGACCTACAACTCGAAAACCAAATTTGAAGAATGAGAAGGAACTTGCAAAGGGTTGCTCTTTTAGTAAGGGCAATATGACAACTCAGTGTCCATCACCACCACCCTCTCCAAAGGCAACTCCATGGTTTTCAGAAGAACACTATGAAGCATCTTACAGAGACAGTTATGCCGAGAAAGAGTTTATTTAACCCAAGTTCCTACACTTGCAATGGCTGAAGTATCAAGGTTTTGTCTTTCTAGAAATGCTTGAGTATCATGGGTTGAAGAAGCTTATGGAGATGAATGCAACTTTCTACCTTGAGTTGGTAAGGGTTTTCTATGTAACGAGCCGCCACATCGCTATTGTATCATTAACTCTTAATTACGCTATTAACCATGTTTTAAACGAAAACTCCTTTATTTTGATTATGAAAATAATGGTAAAATTTTTGCGAACACATAATGAACTTCATCATAAGCTAAACACGTAGATAAAATACATAAGAGACATCTCAATTACTTATATATATATATATATATATATATATATATATATATATATATAAGTGTTTTACAACGGACACAAGAAATCAAATGACGAGGGTGTAACTAGCAAAATAATGGGGTGTAGCCATAAAAACAATGGGTGTATCTAGCAAAATACGACTTCTGCCCGGGATTTACTCCATTGATATCCCGGCATCTTGGAGGCTCCAACCAAAAGATGGTCATCTCCCAAAATACCTACTACTTCCCGTCTGCTCACACGAACCCGGTTCGTGATCATCACAGGTACCAAACCACTACGTACAACAAAGAAAAGGTGAGTTCATCATGTAAAATAATAAGTAATAGATAACACCAGTTATGAAAAGACAATTCGATTATCGCAATATCACAACAATATTCAAGCAATTCATCACGCAATCAATTATGGACAACCCATCCAAAAACATTTCACAATCCATCCTATAATGACTAATCATGATGCATGTTCCTGACTCATCTCTCAGTCATGCAATGTGGTACCATCCCAGAAATAGGCCATCAAAGGTACAAATGATTGCTGCAGCACGTCGGGGTCACTCTGTCGTGCACGGGTCTCAACCCCCCCATGGTGATCAGCCAAAATGAGTGTCAGAAGGCTATCTCTACAAACGTGGCGCCCCAGTACCTATGTACTCTACAGCCAATTATCCTATTTCTGTCATGAAAATGAAGTATGTTACATGGGCTCCATCAATGTATAGCCCGCCCGGGGAACATTCTCTTCTCGGTTAGGATAATTCGATACACCTCCATGTACATATATCTTGACCCATTCCCGGGCCCACTGATGCACTGACCATGATCCTTACAAGGTTAACCACCCGGTCCTAGCATCTCACATCTATACATAGAATATCACCACGGCACCATCAATGTATGGCCCAGCCTGAGATCAACTCGTCCTGGCTAGGATAATGCCATACATCCCCGTGGGTATTTATGTATATCCAAATGCATTTGGATTACCATGGGCACCATCAATGTATGGCCCGCCCCAGGATCAAATTGTCCTGGTTAGGATAATGCCATACACCCCCCGTGGTATCAATGCATTCAGTATCTCAAGCCATCACAATGGCTGACCTCAACGTAATCACATACGTCATTCACAAACACTACAAACAAGTGAATCGGTGCGAAGTATTAGGTGTCCGGGTTGGTACTTAGCTATAACAACTTCAAGGTGAGAATCCGAACAAGGTCGGATGAGGGCAGACAAGGTCGGTCAAGGTCGGTAAAGATCGGACAAGGTTGGTCAAGGTTTGGTCAAAGGTGGTCATAGGGATCCTTGGGTTTCTATAAAATATCAAGGATGGACTCAGCACTATGCAATCGATTACATAAGCGTTGTAATCGATTATAACAGATAGCGCTTGCAAGACTCAATTTGGTATTGTCACCAACCTACTCAAGGTTGTCCGGGTAAAGAGAGAGCCGAATAAGGAAAACCATGTGGCTTTACAAAGAAAAGGTACGGCTATACTGAGTTAGGAAACCCAGTAATTTACAAAGAAAAGATATGAGTTCAACCGAGCAAGATATCCCGGCAACTCATAAAGAGAAGTGATACGAAGTATCACTACCTGGTCGCTCCCTTTAGAGAAAAGAAGGAAGGGGATCAGTATTTCTACCCGGTCACTCTTGAGAAAGAAAAGATGTAAGCTTATCTGGTATCGCTATATACACCTCAAAAGTACTATATATATACTCCCTAAGCGATAACTCAATCTCCTCATGAACAATGACTTAAGCAGTGCAATCTCGGATTATGAAAAGGTGCTATCTATGCCCCTCTCTTATCTGAGTTCCAATTTACACCCCTAGGTAACATCCCAGTAGCTCACAAAGAAAGGCTTGAACTTTGCTATTCTAAAGAGATTAGCCCATCCCGAGTGAGGAACCCGATAGCTCTAAAAAGATGAGCTCAACAGATCTAAATAAAAATTGAGGTAAGGAAACCCGGTAGTTCTCAGGAAAGGAGATGAGCTTAATCTGGGTAGAAAACTCGGTGGCTCTTTTCCCAAGAAGGTACAAGCTCATCCGAGTTAGGGAACCGATGGCTCTTTTTTCGAGAAGGCACGAGCTCATTCCAGTTAGGGAATCCTATGGCTTTTTTCCCGAGAAGGCACGAGCTCATCCGAGTTAGGGAACCCGGTAGCTCTCTCTCTCGAAGTAACTTGAGTTTAACAGCTTCAAAGTACAATCCGGGTAAGGAACCTGGTATATCTAAGAAAAAGGAAGCGAGCCTTAGCAGCTCTAAGGAGACAACCCCGGGTTAGGAACCTGGTATACAAACATCCGCAAACAAGGACTAACTTACGTCTTGCATGTACACATGCATGCTATGTAAATCGCTCAGCTCAGCATACCCATCCCGGTAGCTGACATTTCAAACATAAGGGATTGATACACATATTTAACTCAGCTTACCCATCCCGGTAGCCAGCATCACAAACACAACAATGTTTTAATTTTATATATATATGTAACATACTCAACTCGACTTACCCATTCCAATAGTCGTCTTCTTCACAAGCACACCACAAAAATATCATCAATACATTTCATGTAAAACACCAGACAACACACTTTATCACAACCATGATATCTAAAACCATTATTAACACAATAAACTCCCCTTACCTAAACAGGGATTCTTTTCTTTCAATCTAACTTGAATTTTGTTCGAACACAAGTTCTCACAGCAACCAAGAAGGAAAGGGTTAAGCTCCGTTCACGAGTTCCTCTTAACGGAGAGGTTTTTCTGCTGTAGCTACAAGAGTTAATGGTGGTACAGAGGATTGATGAGGAGAGATCTCTGGGTGTAAAAGAGTTCAGAGAGAGAAAAGAAGATAAACACGCACAGAAGTGAGAATGAACATGCTTCCGCTTCATGTACTGCTAGGAGCTACTAAGGCAAATTGCCAACAAGCATGAACAGACAACTATCACAACCACCATAGTTGCCAACTTGCATGACTGGACAGCTACCATAGCCACCATTGTTGTTACTATGCATGTACGAACAACCATCTTAGCCACAAAATTTGACTTACATCCCTCAAGCACAAATACCCATGCAAAACACTTTAACAAATTGCAAGAATTATATTAAACAATTAAGCAACATAAAATATCTATCAACTTGCAAATTTTCAGGGTGTTACATTCTATACTACTACTCATATTGATGGTGATACTAGTTTCTTGTGTGTTGAGGTAATAGGGAAGCAGATTGTGATGACCCCTAAAGTGTGGGAAGAGATTACTAGATTATCATCAGAAGGGATGATGGATAATGAAAGATGATGGTGTGACATTCAACAAGGTCATAAAATACAAAAACTTGATGAAAGATTCCTCTACATTCACTGCTTTTGTATCCAAAGGAAATGGCAAATAAAGTTTTGGTATATGCCCCTTGTTGTTGGAATAGAGACTTTTAGCTTATGTGATTGCCTTGATCATTACTTTGAAAATTGTCTCTATAAGGAGTGATCATGGGGGAGAATTTGAAAATGCTTTCTTTAAAAACTTCTTTGATGAAAATAATATCTCCAACAATTTTTCTTGTCCAAGATCACCTCAACAGAATGGTGTTGCGGAAAGGGAAAATATATTCTTACAAGAGATGGCTAGAACACTTATCAGTGAGTCTACCATGCAAAATTAATTTTGGGCAGAAGCTGTTAGCAGAACCTACTGCATTCTGAACAAAGTTTCTATTCTAAAAGTTCTAAACAATACCCCATATGAATTATTGAAATGAGGAAAACCAAGTGTGTCATACTTCCACATTTTTTGTTGTACATGCTACATTTTTAATAACAAAGAAAACCTTGGGAAGTTTGATGAAAAATCAGACAAAGAAATCTTCCTTGGCTATTATTTATCTTCTAAAACATACAAAATGTACAATCTGAGAACTCAAGTTGTAGAAGAAAGTATGCATGTTGTGGGAGATAACACAACTTGAGAAGAGAAAGATTGCACACGTAGAACAAAAGCTGGAAACAACACAGGCTAACCAAAATGCTCAGAAGACTAATCTTAGAAATCCCAAAGAAAACTTAAGGAAACCATTCTGGGGTACCTCAGAAAGGCTCAAACTAGATAGCTAAAGTTGATATGCCAAAGAGCTGGAGATTTGTTTCCTCTCATCCTCCAAATCTTATCATTAGAGAGGCAACATCTAGAGTCAAGACAAAAGCCTCTTTAAACAAAGAAAAAGAAATGATGGTACTCCTCTCAACAATTGAGCCAAAAAACATTGATGAAACATTGAGAGAAGACTCTAGGTAATTGCTATAGAGCAATAACTAAGTCAATTCAAAAAGAACAAGGTCAGGAATCTTGTAACACCTCTTAAGAATTAGTTAGTGATTGGAAGCTAATGGGTTTTCAAGAACTAGCTCAATAATGATGGATAGGTGGTAAGAAACAAGGCAAGATTGGTGGTTCAAAGGTACAATCAATAGGAAGGGGTTGACTATGAAGAAACCTTTGCACCATTAGGTAGACTAGAAGCCATCAAAATGCTTCTAGCTTATGATGCACACAAAGCCATCAAAAGTGTTTTTCTGAATGGATTTATCAATGAAGAAGTGTATGTGAGGCAACCACCTGGATTTAAAGATAAAGAGAAACCTCAACATGAATACAAGCTTGGCAAAGCATTGTATTGGTTGAAACAAACTCCAAGGGCTTGGTATGAAAGACTAAGCTCATTTTTAGTTTATAATGGTTTCTTTATAGGCATAGTAGACACTACACAATTCAAAAAAGCTCCAAAAGGAGATTTGCTAATTGCATAGATATATGTGGATGACACCATCTTTGGTGCAACCTAAGAAAGGATGTGCAAGGATTTTTCTTAGCTAATGAAAAGAGAACTTGAAATGAGATATTCATTCATCAAGAGAAATACGCCAAGGACCTTCTGAAGAGATTCAGAATTGGATGAAGCCAAACTAATGACTACTCCTATGCATTCATCCTTTGTCATTGACAAGGATAAGAAAGGTAATTATACTTTTGAAGAAGAGTACAGAGGTATGATTGGTTCCTAATTATATTTAACTACTAGTAGACCAAATGTTGTGTTTGTTGTATGTCTTTGTACAAGATTTCAGTCTTGGAGGGTATTGTGATGTTGACTTTGCTGGTGATAAAATAGAAAGAAAAAGCATAAGTGGTGCTTGTCAATTTCTTGGAAAATCACTAGTATCATGGTCTTCAAAGGAATGAAGCACAATTGCTTTATCAACCTCGTAATTTGTATACGTCTCAACAACTACTTGTTTCTGGATCAAGCAAAAACTATTGGATTATTCACTAGAGCATACAATGATTTGCATTTGGTGTGACAACGCGAGTTCCATAAATCTGTTAAAGAATCCTATCTAACATTCAAGGTTCAAACACATAGATATCAAACATTGTTTTATCAAAGATCGTGCTCAAAAAGGAATATTGAGTTGAAATTCATTAAAACCAAGCTTTAGTTGGTTGATATTCTTGCAAAACCTCTAGCTGAGGACATGTTCAATTTTATTAAATCCTTAATTAATGTCAAATTCTTGCCAGATCTCTAATTGGGTATGTGTTTCTATGCTAATACTGAAAATGATATGAATATCTCACACTTAACCAAGAGGGGGGTGAATTGGTTAAACCTTGGTAAATTAAAAAATTTCTTTAATCAAAATCAAAGTTCCTAGAATCTTTATCACTTTTCAAAACCAAGAAACTTTATTCAATCAAGTAGCTCAGCCCAAGGAATTCAATGAATCAAAACTTATATAATTGGTCAAGCAATTTTAATCAAGAACACAATGAATATAATGAGTTAAGGGATAAAGAAGCAAGACACAATCAGATTTATACTGGTTCACATCAACACTAGAAGCTACATCCAGTTTTCTTCCAACCAACACGAGGTTAGAGTTCCACTATTATAATTTTCAGTTCTTACAATCAATTACAATGTCTCCCTTTATCAACCCTAGATAAAGTGCAAAAATCTAAAACCCTATTAGATTCTAAGAGACAAGAACCTGAGAACACTACTTAGTTCTTTCACCTAGAGAACCCTACTTTAGATACATGCAAGAACTGAATTACAATAGCCAATTCACAAAGAAAAATCAAAACGAAAATGACAACCAGATTAAGGAGAGAAACAACCTGATGATCCAATGATGCAATGTAAATGAAATTACCAGCTCAGGTTGAATGATTACAAATCAAATAGCACAGCTTTCCTTAATCTTGAAAAGGTTTTAAGCTCTAAGAATGACTCAAACACTCATGATTAAAGCACAATGGAGCAAGAAAGAATTTATCCCTTAGAAAACACTTAAGAATGTTCACAAGACTGTTTAGGCTCAGAAAATACGAATGGGTAATGTTCCACAAAGTTAGAAAAGCAGCTGAGCCATAGTTCTATTTATAACAGATTTTTGTAACTACCTTTAATCGATTAAATCGCCATTTTAATCGATTAAAATACTTATGTAATCGATTAAGTCACCACTTTAATCAATTAAAGTGTTCATGAGTTTTCTGGGTTTGAGCAACGAGCAAATTAATCGATTATTTTGAGTTGTAATCGATTATGCCAATAACAATGTGTTTTCTAAAAGCTTATATAATCGATTACGAAACACGGTAATCGATTATGCCAGTTCAGCATGATTTTCTCAAAACATTGTGTAATCGATTACGAATTCTGGTAATCGATTATTCCAGCAAAACTTGCTTTTCTCAAAGGCTATGTAATCAATTATGAGAAATGGTAATCGATTATGGCAGTGTAGTCTTCAATTCATATATAGCCATGTAATCGATTACTACCTGTTAATAATCGATTAAAAGGTTCAACAAGACAGTTTACATGAAAACGAAGGTCAAATAATCGATTATTCCGATAGGTAATCGATTATATTGTGCTTGAAAGCTTTCCAGAATTGACTAAGAACAAAATAATCGATTACGTACTTTAAGGTAATCGATTACATCAATGTAACATGCATTTTTCAAAAAACCTTTGAATCAGTTTAAAAACTTAGTTAATTTATCAAAGCCTTGTGATTTTCATAAAATCAATTAAGTTAATTATGGATTAAATGAATGCAATGCACTTGGATCACCAGAATTGCTTTTCTCTTACACATTTCACACTAAATTATCTTCAAGGCATCCATTGCATGTTGACAGCTCAAAACCAATGCTTGAATCAAAGTTCCTTTGCATTCTTTAAGTAGCTCCCCCTGAATCCAACAAATACTTCTGATTATATGAAAATCTATGTTTGGGTGTTTGATCCTGTTGCTAAATTTGATGTGCTCATATTTGTTTGACTAAATTGGACTTTGTTATTGTCTCCTTAAACACTTGCATTTATGGAAACACTATCCATTAGTGCATAACAACTAGTTTCTTATTTTATGTTTTTACCATTTAAAATTGGTTCTTTTCTATTTTTATTCTTTATCTCTCCTTAACTCCTCTATATAAGGTAGAGTTAGTAAAAATTGATTTTATTTTTACTCAACTCTCTCTCTCTTTTTACTCTTTCCTCCAACCTCTATATACTCTCCTCTATTTCTCATGTTTTGTTCAAAATAATTCACAAATGGCTAGAACCATGACCTTAGAAAGTGAAACCTCTCACTCACCCTCTCCTAAAACCCACCAACATAAGGGAAATGGCAAGGCTATAAAAGTGTATTCAGAGTCTAATTCAATGACTACCATGACTATCACACCCTCTCATGCCAAGGGTATTATGATTGTGTCACCTAAGAAGAAGAGTTCTATGAAGGCAGCAAAGTAAGGAAATAAGAGACGGAGGTCAAAATATGAGGGCCCTACCTTATTCAAGTCTCTGACATCCTTTGGAAGGATTTTCCATTGGAGGTAGTACCTATCAAGAGGTAAATGACCATGATCTTTTGGTCATATACTATCTTTGGAGGAATATTCCTCTCAATCTACCCCATTTGATCATCAACCACATGATGAATGCAACCAAGACCATTAACTCAACCTCCATTGAAGAAAAAGAAGAAGAAGAAGAAGAAGAAGAAGAGAAGGAAGAAAAGAAAGCCAATGTGTCTATTAAGAGGTCCCCAACCTTTCTCATGGATCTTATAAAAAAGGGTAAGAGGTTTAAGGTTAGGTCTGGCAGAAGCCCTCAATCTAAGTCTGAGGAGGTAAATGAAACATCATAAAGGAAGGAGGAATATAATGTTGTTTCCTTTCTTGTTAGTGGAGCCTTTATCTCAAAGAAGAGGATCTCTAAACAGATTGAGAAGCCTACTGCTAAAGGGAACGTGAGTTCTTAGGAGGCTTAAAACACTAAGGTGGAGAAGCCTTCTAAAGACTATTTCGAGGGAGCTAAGAATGAGGTAGTAAAGGAAGAATCCCCATGAAGAGGGGAAGAAATATTAGAAGAGGTCCCTAATGCATAAAATAGTGATGCACAAGGGCGAGTATATCCTATGCAATAGTACTAAGGACTAAAAGTCCAACTATCGAACCCACAAGACCAGTTGTATTCCCAAATAAATATTTTATGCTAATGAAGTAGGAAATAATTAAATTTAAGATGTGATTGATTTTTCAATTATCTATTGCGAGAAAGAATTCACACAACCAAGATAAGTGTAAAGACAAGATAAAGTGAATATCCAGGGATTATGATTTCACATGTATCAATCCTCGCTATCCTAATTCTAAAAAGATTCATACAATTTTTAATTGTTGGTTTCCCAAGTCAATTATTAGCCATTGATGGTGGTCTAAAATGCTTTTTACCTTAAACAATACTCAATTGATGGTTGACGTATTAATTTAAACTAAAGGATGAAGATTGATGACAAGGGTGATTAATCAGTTTCCTAATCAACATACCAGATATTATCCAACCAATTTTCCATGCAGTTGGATATAAAATACTTTCTTCCTAGATTTACCAATTACATATAGATTATCACTACTATGCAATTGATTATGTATTAGAACGATCATCTTCAAATAGAAATTAAAAGTAAACAAGATAATCAATTAATTGGAGTACATTGAGAATCTTATTAAAATCAAAAAAGGAGTTCAATGTAGGTTACATCATAATCCCCGGACTAAGGAGAATAGTCACTTATAGCCATGAATAAACTAGAAATCCTACAAAGAAAAGTAAACATACATAGAAGGTTGGAATTCGAGCGAGGAACCTTCCTAATGGTAATCTTCACTCTTCACTGGGGCTAAGGAATTTCTCCTTCTCTTTAAAACTCTTCAAACATAAAAAGAATAAAAGATCCTAGAAAGAAAGGTCTTCAATCCCTATTTATAATATTCTAAAATAGGTTTAATTCTAGAAGGTGATCTTATTCTTGTAATCTTTCCCTAAATAAAACTCTTTATCTTAGGTGCATACAAAATTATAGCCTTACAAAATTATTGCATGCGTACAAAATTCATCATGGTTGTCATAAAAGTTCGGAGCCAAATCAATGTTCAATCGTGATGAAAACATCATGACGATGATAAAATCCATGGATGTACAAAATATTGACTCCATGTATAAAATATTGGTGTCACATACTGATGTATGGCTGAACCCATTAGCCATTTGTTTTCTCAAATCTACCTTGCCATGAAACCCAATCTTCAAGAACACAAGCATCCATTACTTTTCACGTGGAAACCATGGGTTGGAAGCTTTCTTTAATGGCAGCAATGGAAAATGGAAGAGAGGTTAGGGATGAAGGTGGAAGACACCATGGAGAAGCTCTTCAATAAGTCTAGGAAGAATCACCGCAATAGCTTAAAGCCATTGATAAGAAACAAGGGGTTCTTGCACAAGAATAAGAAAGAAATTCTCACACAAATTTTCAGATTTGTATTAATGAACCAAAGTTCTTTACATTCAGTTTTGGGGCAGCTTAAATAGCCCACGAAATTACAAAGCAAATGCAAGGTAAATGCAAATTAAAATGAAGCTTGTAGTGTACACTAAAGGAGCCTAGGCAAGATTAATGAAGCTTGTGGTGCAAGCTTCCCTAAGTGACCCTTGGCTGTCCCAAATCTGTTAAATGGTGCAGTATTTTTTTAGCTTCTAAGTGCAGCCAACTAATTTACTAAGTTTCTACACAAATTACACACAAGTGCACTTAGACCTCTTTACACAATTGCACTAAAAATCATTTTTACTGTTTCTACTTTTGCTTCTAACAAGTGCTGAATTTAATTGGAATTAAATTGAACTTGAGACATTAAAATCCAGCCCTTGTTATCCTTAAGTTGATGTGTTTCATTTTGCTTGTCCAAGTTAGCCTTGATGTGGTCTTGAATTGGTTGGGTTCTAGCTCTTGTCATGGGTCCTTTAAAGCTTACCAAAGGAAGTGCTTCAAGCTCTCCTTCTAGACCTTTAGCTTGCAATGGACCTCCATCACATACAAAATCATTTGTTACATACAAAATTCATATGACCATGATGTTAGTATGTAGGTGTCCTAGAGACAATTTGTTTCATCATATGAACACCTTTTGCTATTTACTATTTCATGGTTAATAAATTTGAGCAAAATTTATCTTTATCATATTTATGTCTCACCTATATTTTATAGTAATATGTGTTTAAAGATAAAGGCCCTAGGAATAGAAACAGGTGTTCTCTCGAGGATCAATGATAGGGATCAGGATCGTGAGGACTCGAGGACACTAAATGTCTATTACATGAAATGAGTTCCTAGTCTTGAATCACCAAGAAAGGGCATTGGTGATATCAAAAAGGACTAGTACGACATCTTCTACATATATAGAGATACAAGATAGGGACTCATGGAATGTAGGCATGGTGATGCCTTAGCTGATGTCGTGGGTGGATTTGTTGGATAACAGATGGCGTCAAACTGACCCCTAAGAGACTCCACAAGGATTCTTTAAAGTATCATTGGATTTGTAAAGTCTCTCATTGTTTGGTAGTGCGGATCATCGTAGACTTGAGGATGTCATCGAACACTATGTCCTAGGGTTATACTTTGACTGTACAATTCTATCTGCCCAAAAATGGGAAGAATAATGTACTCTTGGGTATTACTTGAAGACATGAGTGAAGATGGACATGTCGAAATGACTCATAGTCCCCACAAGGGATTAGTCGTTCGCAAGATCGATAGGGCTTGGATGACTTCTATTTGACTTAGGAATCTATGAATAGTAAGAGATCATTAGGAGTCATGATCCGTCTTAGAGTTAATAGAAGAATATTCTTAGTTATGTGAAAAACTATATTTAGTCAACTAAGAGAGATTATACTCTATCCTTGCTCTCGACCCTATTGGGTTAGAGTTGGACTCTAAGTCCAATTAAAGCATGTGCCCCATTTGGGCTATTAGTTTCAACACTAATAGGCCCAAATGTGTTAAAAAGGCCCAATAGGGTCTTTGGCCATGAGTCCTAGTAAGTCAAGAAGTTATGAAAATAAATCACAAGCCATCCAAGGACAGATCCAGGAAATCGTCATAAGGTGGATTGGGTTCTTTTTTGTACTTTAATTATTTAAATATCTAAATTCTAACAAATAAATATTTAACAATTATTTAAAATCATTTATTAGTTTACACATAAAATTAAAATTAATGTTTATTTCAAATTATACAAGAATAAAATAAATTTTTTTCTAACTCGTACATTTTTCTTTCAACTTTTCAAAGACTTTTGGTCTCACAAGCATAATAGCAATCAATTAAGACTCACGATAATTAAAAAAAAGGAACAAGCTATAATAACTAAAAGTCATAAAATTTCATAATGATTATAACTAACACACACACACACACACACACACACACATATATATATATATATATATATATGTATATGTATATGTTTATAATATAATGTTAATAATTACATATGCATATAGATAAATGAGACTTATTGTAACATTCTGATTTTTGTATCTTGAAAACTTTCTAGTAAAAATAGTAATGTTTGAATGATAGTTAACTATATAACATTTTAAGTAGTGAAATAATTGTTTTATTTGTGTGTGATATACTTGAATGGATAAGTGTTCTAGAATTTTAATTCAAGGCTTAAGACATGTTTTAAGCCTAAAAAGGTCTTGGTCAACTTCCAGATATCCATAATCACATTGTCAAAGAAAAGTCAAATAAAGGAATCCTCATTGATGAAAATTTTGTAATTATGCGGTTTTTTAGGCTAAAAATCATTTTGAGTCTTGATAAAATTATTTAAATTATAATTAATAATTTTCATGTTTTTAGTTCAAGGAAATATTTTAGTATGCATTAATAAGGATTTAGGTGATTATTTAAATTATAACTAATAATTAGTATTTTAATCATAGAAAATTCATTTTAAACTGGATTTAGGTGATTTCAAAGGCCTTAAACTCACAAAATTATTTGTGACAATATGGTTTATTTTTTGGGGTAAAATTAATTAAAATATGATAGTCATATATGTCCAAAAACCTTTTTTTAAGAAATCATATGTTTGGAATGACTAAAAAGCCGCTAGACCTAATTTTGGGGGCTCTATATCAACTAAGAGAGACTCCTCATCCTAGGAGTTGGCAGCTGAGTTTTAGGAGAGAGAAAGGGAGGCTTGGTGCTTGGTTTGTGAGAGGTAAGTTTCTCTTGAGATTTTCAAGTTTTGTCTTCCTCTTTCTCCTTCTAGTCGTCTTATTTTCCTTGCATTTTTTTATAATTGGTAGAGTTTCTCAAGGGTTAAAAGTGGGTGGTCCATTTTCCATTTTGAGCATGTAGATCTTTGGAACCAAGATAAAGGGGAGTTTTTCCAAATTTTTGGGCTATATTTGTGGTTGCAATGTGTAGAGCTTTAATTTTTATATTGCATATTTTTCATATTTGCCTCTGTCAATGCAAATTGAAATTTATGTTTTTTATTTTATCTTTTGGATGCCAAAATTGGATTCCTTGACCGCAAAAAACTAGGAAAGCATGTAAATTTTGTTTAATTTGGATTTGTGTAGCAAAAATCAAGTTTTGAACCCTTTTAGAGTGATTTTGTACTATTTTGGGAAAAATGGAATTGGGGATGACATTGGGAATTTTCAACTCCAAAAATGTATTTAAAATGCATGAAAACTTAGAGAAACATATAGACTTTTCAATGAGAAAGTTGCTTCTAAATTATCCTCCTATCATGAAATTGTAATTTTATATACTAAAAGTTCATGGTAGAATCTTAATACTTCATGTATGATATGAATAAAAAGAGGAGTTGTGGTTTATATGGAAGCGAGAGAAAGATACTATAAGAGATGATTTAGAGTCATCGAAAATATATATGATGATTGCTATGTTGTTTGATATTAAAAATTATGCACACAAGGTGTTTGTGAAAATTCCTACTGTAACATGTTTTTCGAAATTGAATGATGGGACTAATTGAGACTTATTATGCTAAAATTAAAATTATATTATACATTTGGGGCATATGAATCCATATAAAATACATTCAATTTTAGTGAGAAATGAATTTTTATAATTTCTACAAAATGACCCTTTTGTTGGATGTTCTGTTTTGACCTTTACTGTTTGTTTTGTGAACTTCGAATGATCATATGGAAATTATATGTCATTTTGATGAACGTTCCTAAAAACTAGACAAGATTTAAAATTTGGGGTCACTCATAATTTAATTCATTGTTTTGACTAAGAAGCTAATTAAAATAGGGAGAAGCATTTGCAGGGAATTCTAATTGTTGTCCTGTTTGGACATGTGTTAGTAAAAGAATTAGTTCTCTATGTGTAGTGATCCTATGATAATGTGTACCATTTATAGAACATGACACGCAATGCTTTCTATAGTGATAAAGTTTATGAAATTCCATTAAGAAATGATTGAGATATTGATTTTATACTATGGTGGTATACCACTGCAATAAAATAGAGTATGTGCTACTTTTTTATTTATTATGAATTGTGTGGATTTTTACTTGGACTTTGGGATATCATTTCATGAACTATATTCTTAATGTTTATCAGATGATGTTACATGATAATCTATAGTGAGATTATTTTGATAATGAGATTGCTCTTATTATGAAATTTTTTCTATAATGAGATTGCTTCTGTTATGAGATTATTTCTATTATGAGATTGCTTCTATAATGAGATTGTTTCTACTATATGATGTTAAGTTATAATTCACGCTTTGGTTTTGGGTCGGAGGATGTCCGACCCTCAGCATTGTAGCAAATTGATGTTCATGAATTGATTGTGTTTATGGTGATGATGTTGGTTGATTTGCTTGTACGAGGAGTGTAACGACTTCCTTTTAATTACGTATTTAACCTATTACTTATTTAGGTTACGAATGAAATTTTTTTTTTTTTACCCAATTAACTTTCGAAAATTAATTACCATAACCTTAAACTAACTCATTTAAAATTTTTCAAAAATGGTGACTAGGGTGAACGAGTTAATAACTATCTAACGTGTTTAAGTTCCCATATAATACAGTCCATATTACATGCCCATTAATATACAAACAGTTCAAAATACATATCATAGGCCACAAAATAGAATTCATCACAACATCTTCATCACATCTTCAGCTCAACATCCATGAACATCTTCAATTCAACATGCATGCTCAGCTACTACTGTTCATCTACTCCCCCAAATAAATTGGGGTCATCACAGGTGTCAACCACAGACACAAAAA
>QARZ01000502.1:115258-128981 GCA_013407115.1 Glycine latifolia
CTTTCCTCAAGGTCCTACAAAATTCCCAACAATATCTGGTCATTTTAGGTTAAAGGGTATTTTGGTAATTTTCAAAATATCTATGGGCATTTTCGTCATTTTTGCCTTAAACTGATTTTTGTAAAATAGAAGTGTATATTGATAATTTAACGAAAAAACTCACAAATATGCATTTAAATATGAGGGTGTTACAAGGAGTAGGCTTATCCACTTGAGGAGCCATATTAATGGTGACCCTAGAAAGGGAATAAAGTTAATTCCTTCCTCTCTTTTTTCTTTGTCTGTGTGCATGACAGAGAAGGTTTTATAGTTGAAAGATTCATTTGGATCAACATGCATTACGAGGAAAAGGAAAGGAATGGACCAACGCGATAGTGAAAGCGCGTTAGAGTTAGAGAGATATTTATGTATGGAGTTGAGAGTATGACCCTATATTCAGTGGAAAAACGTCCTCTAACGTCTATTCACGTGTAATGATGAAACTGTCATTCAGGGACCGATACTTCTCGTTATGAAAGATTCCTAAGAAATTGTTAGACGAGAGATAGATGACATACATTAGGTACACTAGGGGACGGTTTGAATGGTTCAAAGGAACATGGGAGAATGTTGAGTTGTGATAACCAAACTAAGTGCATTTCAAGCTATTTCAAAGGACTCACAGGCCTCAGTTGTCATTCCTAACTAGAGCGAAGCTATACCCATGGTTGTTAAGAGCTCCATGTCATGTACTGACATGAGACATGTCCTTCCAATCGTCATCCATATGTTGCATAAGACCATTATGGCCCAGGAAGCTTAGTGTTAGTGTTTACGGAAGGACATTAATACCAGTGGGTTTTAATGGCAGTCTGAGTCCAAGATGTGATAATGCATGAGATAAATGTGTGGACTAAGATACCATGAGCATTGTTTGCTAATCAACCACACGTGGTGGTTGTGTAGGTTGGTGTGTGATATTTCTTTGTTTGTGGTTTCTAAAGAAGCAGAGGACTCACCCTTTACACCAACATGTTCATGTTTGAATGATGAGCATTAGGACAAATCTTTGTTTGTGGTTAGCATCTTTGAGTGTAGAAGGATCCCTCTGAGAGTTCTTCATCGGGTTCTTGTTAATGGTTCACTTCGTCTAGCATGTACCTTCTTGATGACGTGATTATTTCGTAGGGCTTGGATAAAAAAATGCTCTAAGACTTAGGTTTTCCACTTTGGTGTATTTATTTGAATAGACCTAGATTTTCATGAACTTTCATATGTGTTCAGTCTTCTTATTTACTTACTATGTACCTTTGATACTTATTTACTTATGTTTGGTGGCCATGGAGGCTCATCTTAAATCTTTATATATATATACATGATGCACGTTACCTCAAAGATGTAAGGTTTTATACTTAAAGTTTAACTATTTGTTATGTATATCAACTTGTGGTTTTAAATGAAACAATATTTTATAGATATATAAGTTGTATATAATTTGAAAATAAACCTTTTTCTGCAAGTTTATAGTTTTCATTAAAAAGAAAAGGGTTGAGAAGTCTTCATGAAAAGTTTTATTTTAGAGAAAATTTAACCTTATCTATTCATTTTCTATTATGACATTTATGAAAAGGTTTTGAACTCACTTGTTTATAAAAATGAATAAAAGTTATTTTAAGTGTATTTGTAAATCCAAATTTTAGGGTGTTACATTTATAATAATGCACAAAGCATAGTTAGCTTAGATAATAATAATTGATGAAAAAACATATAAAAATGTTATTCTTATTAGATCTAATAAGTATATATATATATATATATATATTTGGTTTACATTATAATTAGTAGCAATATATAATGGTGAAAATTTGAATTTTTCAATATTAAAAAGTATAATATATAATCAATGATAACATATATTAATTATCAGATTTATTAATTAATATATATTATTTTATTAACTGGTATATATTATTATATGCTAACTAGTACTCCTTCCGAACTGAAATATAAGTAAAAAAAACTAATTCACGTCCATAAAAAAAAATTAGTTAATGTCATTTAATATTACAGTCTCAATAAAAAAGTTAATTCATTTCCTAATGTATCATTTACATGAATAGCATAGGAATAAAAAAGAAAGTTGTTTGAAATAAAACTGTGAAGAATATTTTGGAGATACTATTGATTAAAATTTTCTTAAATTTTAGTTCTACACATATTTAGTTTTGTTGCTTATATTTCAATTTGAAGGAAGTATATATTATCTTCTTCTTTTTTACTGAAAGTAGTATATTAATTATTAATTAGTATATATTTAATTATTATTATATTTTTAATAATATTTTTTCAAAAAAATATTTTTATATATTTGATAAAGTTAATTATTTCATGAAATAACCCGTTATATATATATATATATATATATATATATATATATATATATATATATAATCTAACTATTAAATACAAGTTTTTTATCAAGTAGACTAAGAGCATTTATTTCCCAATGTAGATGCTTGTTCGTATATGTTGTCTAAGTGAGTTGTTTAGATAACTGTTGCTTAATTGATGATTCGTAAAATAAATAAAAAATTGTTTTTTCATTCACAAAATATAAGATAGCATGAGTTAATAGTATCAATTCTAATAGCTTTAATATTAGAGTAAATTTTTATGTACAGTTCTTAAACTTATATGACATTATAAGTCTCACAAATTTAAAATAAACAATTCATTAAAGTTATCACTTATCATGCATGGAAGATGTTGTAAGTTTATAAAATATAATTGATATTTCATTTAATAAATTCAATTTAGTGTATACTTAAAATATAAGTGAATGTTAATTATAAGATTACAATTACAAAAGTTTGATTTATTTAAAATTTAGTGTGCATCGTGATCGAGTAAAATTTCAAAATGTTTAATAATTGAAGGATAAAGTTTAATACATATAGAGTTGTTAAATGAGTAACTTTTCGGAAAGTTGCTCCTGATATAATTTAATTCTCCTAAAAAAATAACAAATCTAATATAAGTGATAAAATTGATAACTTTCGTTCCAACTATATGGTAGCAAAAAAGCTATTAATCTAGATACGAGTAATATGATCTACATACATACACGTATAAAAGATCGATATATGAGATATATTATTAAGTGGACTTTATGAAAATTAAACTGTTCATACAAAATTGTGACCCAAAGTATGTATTGTATAAAGCATTTGAAAGAAATTAAATGAAATCAACGACGTTAATTATTGGGTAAGTGACCCTTTGACTTTACGTAGGTCAAGATGTGCATGCAGCGCAGGATTTAAAGACCCCATGTAAACCGACATACACGCCAAATCAAAGAGAAAACAAAAGAAGCAAATAAGGTTGAAAAATTAAGACACATGACTGTCTCTCTCTCTCTCACACTCAACCTTCCGTTCAATCCCCGGCATTCACTCTCCTTTCCTTCCATTCTTCGTCTTCTCTTTTTCCTCCAAAGAAAGAAATATCACATCACATCCTTTACTCCTTAATCCAAAAATGATCAATAACAAGAAGCAGCCCAAAGAGCATCATTCCCATGAAAGACCGTAGGAGACGCAACGTCGTCGTTTCATGGAGCGCGTTCTTTTGGTGCACCTTCCTCCTCGTCTTCTCCTCCATCATCTTCACCACCCTAATCTTCTCTCCCTTCATCATCACATTCTCTCACCCATTCAAATGGATCCAAACAACAACCTCAAACTCTCGCGCCACAATCACAATCCGCGAAACCGTTATTCTCCCCGACCAGGCCCTGATTTTCCTAAACTACCCTCCATCTTTCCGCTTTTACACCAAACATGACCTTTCGTGTGTTTACTTCTCCCATGACGATAACTCGTCGTCTCGAGGGGTAACTCAGCCGCCAATTCAGCTCCACCTCGCACGCCTCCGCGAGCAGATCGTGCGGTGCACGCTCCCTCCACGTGGCGGCACGGTGTCGCTTCTCATCAAATCGAACGGCGTCATCATTCCGAGGCAGGACTCGTCTGGGTCCACTCACGAGTGGACCCCACTTGTCTACGATGCCCTCTTCGACCGTGACAATACCACCGTCGCGTTCGTGAAGGGCCTGAATCTCCGACCAGAGAAACTCAGCGAACCGTCCAGATTCCAGTGCATCTACGGCTGGGATTTCACAAAGCCCAAGTTCCTTTTAAAATCCGATATCGTATCCGCTGCACAGGAAATTATAAGGTGCAAAACACCAAAAAGCATTTTAATAAGTCAGGCCCAAGCCCAAACCATTAAAGTGACCATCCAAGCGAAACACATGGGAGTATTCCCTTCTATCGCCAGGCCCGGGCTTCGTCTGCAACACACCACACCAAAGCAAAAAGCCCATGAGATGTGTATCTGCACCATGCTTCGCAACCAGGCCGGTTTCATGAAAGAGTGGGTAATGTACCACGCCAAAATCGGAGTCCAACGTTGGTTCATCTACGACAACAACAGCGATGATGATATAGATAACGTGATTTCTTTCCTACAAAGCGTTGGTTACAACATCTCCCAACACCCTTGGCCTTGGGTTAAGACCCAAGAAGCTGGGTTTGCGCATTGCGCCCTACAGGCCCGATCCTCTTGCGATTGGGTTGGGTTCATCGACGTGGATGAGTTCTTCAATGTGAAAATTAAAGGGGGCATGCACGGTGTGATTTGGCACAATGCAAAGCCCGGAAGCAATGTGGGTGAAATTAGGACGCCGTGTTACAGTTTTGGGCCTTCGGGCCTACGAGAGGTGCCGAAGGAAGGGGTGGCGGTGGGGTACACGTGTCGGTTGGCGGCACGTGAGAGGCACAAGAGCATAGTGAGGCCTGAGGCGCTGAACCAAAGTTTAATCAATGTGGTGCACCATTTTCATCTAAGTGCACGGTTTGTGACCGTGGATGTGGATAAAAGTGAGATGATGATTAACCATTACAAGTACCAAGTGTGGAAGGTGTTTAAAGAGAAGTTCTATAGGAGGGTGGCGACTTACGTGGCGGATTGGCAGGAAGAGGAAAATGTGGGGTCCAGGGATAGGGTTCCCGGTTTGGGGACCAAACCGGTCGAACCGGATGATTGGGCTAACCGGTTTTGTGAAGTTAGGGATAACGGGTTGAGGAATTGGGTTTTGAGGAATTTAGTAAACCGACGCACCCGTCTTTTGCCTTGGCAACCAGAGTTTGAGCATCACCTTAGAAAGAGGCGAAGGCGAACGGAAAAAAAACCTCTTATGATACAACCATTATTCTAATCCTCTATTTTTTGTTTTCATTTTTGCTTTCTTTAATTTTTTTTATCCTTTTGCGATGATTGATATACTATTATGTAGATATGACATAATTGATTTTATTTATTTATTTTTATTTTGAACATAGATATAAGAAAATTACATTTTTCTACAACATTTTTTTAATGTCTAATTCTATATTGCAAGAGTAGAACACCCCCACTCGCGATGCTGATTGGATGCTCAATAGTCTACTTGTATATTATGACCTCATTCAGCAATCATTTAATGCTGAATTCCTAAAATCAAGTAACTACTATTGAGTCAGGCATGGATTTTGCACACAAAAGGGACCAAGCCACCAAATGTAATTCACAATAATCACAACTATCTCCTGACTAGACAAGACAAGATGATGGTGTTACGTCCTTCAAAATTGAAGACATTGCTCAATTTTTAGTTAAAATGAATAATCGTAACTAATTGGTAACAGATAGTGAGAAAACGGCTTTTTTATCAAATGGAGGTAAAAATTTCAAGTAATTAAGTTTTAGAGAAAAAAGATTTTTATTTTCCATTTAGGGGTAAGTTGTGCCACCTGTCACAACTTTGCACTCAGAAGTCGTGATAAATGTTATAACTTTAATTTTTTTTAACTATTTTAAATTAAATTAGAACGAAAGTCGTAAATATTTACGACTTTAAAGTCGTATAAAACCATTCGACTTCAATTTTTTTAAAATTAATTAAATAATATATTTGAAGTAATTATTTATTTAATTTAATATAATTTAAAAAGATATAATTTAAAAAACGTTGTTATTAATTTAATGTATTTTTTTTATTTGAGTAATTTGAAAAGGTAAATAAATTATATTTTTTTTAATAAAATGTAAGTTTAATTTGAAAAATAAAATTTAAATTTTAGGTTGTTTGAAAATTAATAAATTGGATAGTTAAATATTTTAATAAATATATAATTTTAATTATTAATTTATATATTTTTTTAGTTTTTTTCTCTAACGTTTATGACTTTAAAGTTGTATAGAGTTTTGTTTTGTTTTTTTTTATCCGCACCCCCTCTCCCACAACTTTAAAGTCCTGAGATTGCTCACACGACTTTTAAGTTTATTTATAAAAATTGAAAATGGTTAATTACACCTCATTTTTTATTAAGTATAGTTCAATCTTTTCTTTTAAATCTTAAATTTTAAATGGTAATATTTTAAAAATATACCCCAAATAATTATCATATTGTGTTAACAAAAGTAAAAATAATTATATTTGTAAAAAATAATCAACAAAATCAATATATTTAATTATCAAAATCAAAATAAATATATGTTATGTCATGTTTTACAAGTTAAAATTATTACCAAAATATTTTCATCCAAGAATCAATCTATCAAAATTTAAATTTTAACATTACTACAAAAATTTACAAAATTAATTAAAATATTAAATTTAATTCAAAGTAATTATAATATAAATTACTAAAATACTTAATCAAATAATTTAAAATATTTACAAAAAATATTAAATCATATTAACAAAATTGCTTGCATTTTTAAATAATAAATTTAAACTACTTTTATCTATTTTTAAAATTAATTATATTATATTAAACTACAAAATTTAAATTATTTTTAAATCACTCAAATTACTCAAATAATAAAAAAATATATTGTTCATTTATTTGCCTTTTCAAATTACTCAAATTACTTAAATTCCTTTTTTCGATTTTTTTCGATTTTTTCTTTTTCCTTTTTTTCTTTTTTTTCTTTTTTGCATAGAAGTTGTGTGGAGCTACACGACTTTGAAGTCGTGTGATGCTCCATGACTTACTTTTTTATTTTCTTTTAAATTTAATTATTCAATTTTTTTTCTTTTTTAAATAACGTTAATTTTTTTATTTTATATTTTAAACTTGCATATTTTTTAAAATAATTTAACTAACAATTTTAAATTTTTTTTAAGTAATAAAATTTGAAATTTCCTAGTCAATATATAAACAAATTTATTTTCCTTTTTAAACTACTCAAATAATAAAAATATATATTTAATTAATAACAATGTTTTTTAAATTATATTAAATTAAATAAATAATTACTTCAAATATATTATTTAGTTAATTTGAAAAAAAATTGAAGTTAGATGGTTTCATACGACTTCTGTACTAATTTAATTTAAAATAGTTAAAAAAATTAAAATCATCACATTTGTCACGACTTCTGAGTGCAAAGTCGTGACACAACTTACCCCTAAATGGGAAATAAAAAATCTTTTGCCCCCAAAACGTAATTACGTTAAATTTTTACCCATTTGATAAAAAAGCCGTGAGAAAACTCATTTCGAAATCACAAACATAAGCTTTCTTTGAAAAGTATTAAATTCATATTTTATAATTTAAAGAAATATTTTAATATTATTATTTAAATTTTAATATATTATTAATTATTTAGTTTAAATTTTAATAAATATATGTTAGTAGATATTTCAATAAACTTACTTTGATAATTATATTATTAATACGAAGTATTTAATGATTTTGTTTATGACTAAACTAAATTAAATCAAAGAGTAACATATTTCATGTGAAAAAATCTTCTTTTATAATAGGTGCTTAAACTAAATTAATCAAATAAATATGTTTAAATTATCATATATAAAAAATTATTATAAGCAATAAGATCAATTTATAAGAATATTTAATAATTTATAAATTGATTCAAATCAATGTTTATTTAATTTTATAAATAATATTAGAATACTTAAATTAAATTTCTTTAAATTTTAGTAATATATTTCTATAAGAAGAAAATGTATCAAATTAGAAAATTTTGTATTTGATATAACAATTTATTTATAAATAAAGTGATTGGCTCTTGATTTGGGATAAATAAAATTGAGTGAAATTGTTTAATTATAATAAATTATTATTATTTAATTTACCTTTTTAAGCTTTATAAGTCATAAAAAAATGTTTAAAATTAAACAGGAAAAAAGTTTATCAAGTAAACTTTAAATATCATATTTAGATAAAATTATATTAAAATTATAAAAAGCAATATAACCATACATTATAATCTTATTAATTTTATTTGAAATGTATGTTATTAATTTGATTAATACTAATATTTTTTGGTATGATATCTTTAAATGAAATTAACAAACAACTTTTAAATTTTAAATGATAGTTCATAGTGTTTTTATCAAACTTGTGAGATAAATTTTTATTTTGACATTTTTTCTTATGACATGGCTTAATTGATAATTTTCTTACTTTTTTTTAAAATTAATTTATAAATTCATCAAAATATACAATAAAAGAACGATCTTTAAGTCTGAATAATTTGTATTTAATTATATGAATCATCAATTAAGCAATAGTTATCGATATATTTAATTTTCTACTTAAAATTAAACTCAAATATAAAAAAAATCCAATCTAGAGAAATTTGTATTTACTTGTTTTATCGATATTGTCATGTATAACTCATATTATTTGGATTTAAGATACTCAATAAATATCAAGATTAAGTATACTAATTTTCCCAAATTAACATAATTTAAACAAAATAAATAATATGGAGTTTTGAAAATTTCAAACATCTTAGAAATAGATAAAGAGATAGGAATTTATCGAACGAACCACACTCTTTCATATAAAGGGGTTGGGGAAAGCTTGAACTCAATTTCTACAATGATGAATAAAAATGTAATTAAAATTCCTAGAGAGTTATACATTTGTGTATTGTTAAGACCGTACACTATTTCTTGAAGCTCGATCTCTCCCCTTATAATTTTTATTTGATATTTCTATATTAATTTTTTATTTAAAATTGTTTCTATAAATACTTGAATTGTTTAATGTTCATTTCAAATTCATAAATTTAGTTCTAGCATACTCAACCCTTCGCAAGTGAGAGGAGCTATTTATAAAGCGGTTGTTTTTTTTTTCAAGAGAAACTCATGCTTTGCTTGAAGAAAAATAAGAAAATTGGAAATTATAAAATAGAAATAAACGAAATATAGAATAGTAAAACTCGTTATTTGTAAAACCTCACTTTTGGATTTTTCATGTTATTTCAATTTCAATATTCTTTTTTAGAGAAAAATACTGGATCATATTATTCAAGAAAAATGCAATTTGTATATGAAGTTTGTATGGTACATCCTCAATCCCACATTTATCTTGAGCCCTATGAGCAAATTGTCTAATTGGCTAAGCTATCAGCAGTATTTCCTGTTCTTAATTATGAAAATCAAAGTTGTATCCATTGTCCCATTAAACATCTTCCCTCTACTAGTAGAAGTTCAAATTCTCCGCTGAATTACTTCACATAGTGGTTTGAATTTCGTCGAGCTGCAAAAAAAAAAAAACAATAACTTCAAATGAACGCAAATGAACGCAAATGATACACAAACAATAAAATAATATTTGTTTAAAGGATACCTTTTAATTAGATAATCAATCATTATATATTTATGTTAATCAATTAATTTTAATAATTTTAAAGTAAATGAATATGGGATTGCCATATGGCATTACTTCATAAAGTCAAACCTTATTTTTATTGTGAAACCTTGGCTCACTCTTCTAGTATATTGAACAAGTTCGCTCTCTTATTGGTTTTGATTTTGGTTTTGTTGTGAACCCTAATGGCAGGAGTGGTGGTTTAGCTCTCTTCTGGGAAAAAAAACTTATTGACTGCCATCTGATTAGTTTCTCTTCAAATTTTATAAATGTTCAAGTTCATCAACAAGGCAACAAATTTGGAGATCAACTGGTTTCTATGGCTTTCCTAAGAGAGGTAAATGCAAGGACTCCTGGAATACGCTTCATTCCTTGTCTGTTGATTCCTCTCTCCCATAGTGCATCTTTAGAGACTTCAATGACTTGCTTTCAAATGACAAAAAAATTCAAAAGAGATGAACTCTTGTGGTAGACAACTTAGAGGCCACTTTTGGGACCGCATTGCTTTTTGTAGGAAGGAACTAGAAACCATGCACTAATCCAACAATACACAAGATGTCAAACTGTATTCTGAGACAAATCATAAGCTTTGCATACTCATTGGTCGAGAAGAAACCTATTGGAGACAACACTTAATGATTTTTTGGTTAAAAAATGGTGATTTCAATTCAAAATTCTTCCACTTCACTACAAGCGCAAGGAAAATTCCAACATGGTCACCTTCTTGACTCATGATGATGGTGTGATTGTTCATGAACATAGAGAGCTTTGTGATGTTGATGTTTTCTTATTTCAGTAATATTTTTCATGCTGAGAATAATTGTAATCATTTTATGTCATTCTGACACCCTTTACCATGGAAGAATTTAGAGTTGCTCTTTTTCAGATGAAATCTAACAAATCCCCTAGACCAAATTGTCTTAACCTAGCTTTCTACAAAAAATTTGACACTTTTGTGGGCATGAAATTTTCCACATTGCAAGCTCTTGGCTTGAAAATGTCACCCTTCCTCATTAGGTAAATAAAACTATCATTGTCCTCACCCCCCAAAAAATAACCCTATATCTATGTCTAATTTTAGACTCATATTCCTTTGTAATGTCCTCTATAAAATCATTTCCAAAGTTCTAGCCAGCCATCTCAAAGCTATCTTCCCCAAATGCATATCTCACTAACAAATTGCTTTCCTTGAATATCGTTCTATCCTTGACAATGTTATCCTAGCCTAAAAAACTATTCACCACATGAGATGCAAATCAAAAGGAAAAATGCACTATTAGAAAATAGGCCATTATCATCGGTTTTGAAGCGATGTTGAAACGAATGTCATTAAAAGTTGGTCATTTTTAACATCAGTTATAAAATTCGATGTTAAAATCCACTATAGAACATCAATTTTTTCCAAAATCGATGTGGTAAAGTAAAAAATAGACAATATAAAAAAAATGCAAAAACAACATCGGTTCGAACAAAATCGATGTTGTAATGCACTATACAACATCGGTTCTAGCAAAATCGATGTTTTAATGCACCATAAACATCGATTTTGTCAAAACCGATGTTGTATAGTACTTATAACATCGATTTTGGTCAAAACTGATGTTGTATGATGCATTATAATATTGATTTTGGTCGAACAAATATTGTTTTGCTACTATACTCTATCGTGCACAATATACCAAATATGGCCCTATTGTGCACGATATACCAATCAACATGCATAATTAAATTAACTGTTCCTTAAATTTGTACTCAAGGAGCTAATCCCATGATGACGACATTTCTTTCTATCAATAATATAGATGCTAGCATGGAATGATTTTTTATACATAGGAATGAAATCACAGGCAGTGGGAAATAAGAATAAGCAAAGGTTTTACCTTGTCAAAAATGGGAAACTCAGCCTTGAAGCGAGTACAAACAAACTCTCGTATCTATTCATTAGATCCAAGCTGCTGTGCCCCAAACTGATTGCATGGGAATGCTAGAATTTATAAACTTGAAGAAAGAAGATCAAGACTTTTAGAAAGACGAAGGGACCCCATAATAAGTTAGTTGCTACTTGCTTGAAACTTAAAATTATGGGATGCTTATTCAAGTGTAGTACATACAACCAAGTAGTTAAACTAGTTTACAATAAATGGTTATTTATTAAGGATGTAAAAATAAAAGACAACAAATAATATTTGCAATAAGTATTGTGTCATGTTAAGTTAGTATATGAGCATTTGTAGTTTTGTTATGGTAATGAGTTTGGGAGTGTTAATATATTTTTTAAAATGAATGAATTTCAGAACAACCAAGCTAGAAAAAAAAACTTATCTTATGTGCTATTTGTAACTAGCTAGAAGTTTGTTGAGAGAAACATGTAGTTTGTAAGGAATCTAGTTATTCTACTTTGTTGGAAAAAAGTTTTATATGTGGATAAAAATAAAAAAGAAAATTTGACATGCCTTCTTTATAAACCAGAAAATTCACAAGAAATGTGCATTTTCATTCACATTTTTTATAGTTTATCATTTTCCCCCGTTAAATAATGAAGAGCCTATCTTCAGGTTGAAACTTTGTAGACGTCTTCAAGTTGCCATGAAGAAATTTGATTACAGAGCACCCAAATTGTGGCCAAATAAATATATATGTGATCAAGTATATAACAAAACACAACACTTGAAAGCACATCCTTACACTTCCTATGATAAAACAACAATAGTCTAAAAGCACTAACATGGAAAACAACAGGCAAAATTAAGAGATTTTAGAATAACTAATCAAAACTCAAATAATTATAGACAACTTAGTCACATGGAAATAGTACTACCCTTAATTGCACATCCAGATAATGAGTTATCAGTTAGTAAACTATTAATATCAGTTAGATTAGACATTTATCAAAGTCTTGAGTCTTGACTGAATATGATAAAAGAAACAAGAGTTACCAGTAGTAGAAAAAAAAGGAAATAAATGATAAAAGATTTGTCAATAAGCAAGTAGACCTGAAAAGATACATAGGAATTTGATTAATTAAAAATAGAAGATAAATGTTTAATCTAATAGATATTAATAGTTTACTTATACTCATAATAAGTTCAATTCCATGTATAGGTATCACACTTAATATATATGCATACTAAAACTTTCTACATCCTAGGAATAAGAAACTAGTATAAAGTCATCCATGTAATGAAATTGACAAGTACTACATCAGCTTAGTAAGGTGCTTTTTACACTTTCTTTATGTTTCTAATGACAAACATGTTTAAAAGTGAAGAACTATTAGAAGGTAGAATTTCATCTCTCACTATTTCATATACTGCATTATCGACACACTAACTTATTTGTTGCTCTAATTGCTAGAGAAATAGTAGATTGCTAACTTGATGTCTCAAATATTGCCCATCTTTGTAGCATTTTACTCTTCTCCAATTACTGTTATTTTTATTTGATTACATGCATAGGGATGTGAATTGAACACACCGAAACAAAAATTGTAATTAACAAAGTTTTAAGAGAGAGAAATAAAGAGATAGACCTTATCAGAATTTGATGTGCAACACTGTGAATGGGCTTCAGTTGAGCTTTCTGAAATTTTAGGGACCTACACTGAATGTGAAACAACTCAGGATTTGATAGAGTAGGAGAGGAATAGCCCTGTCCAAAAGCACAACCAATAAATATGAACTAGAAATCATCCATAATCTGATTAATTTTAAACATAAATACAATTTATAGCAAGTGAATACATATCCTATCTCAACTTCTAAAGTCATCGGCCCACTACCACAAAGGCACAAAAAAAATCCTTCAGTGACATAATAATTGATAGAAGCCAATTAATATCAAATTCAAATATCAAGATAGAGTAACCTTACTTGCATAACAAATTTTTGCAACAAATTTTCTGCACAATATATATGAACTAGAAATCATCCATAATCTGATTAATTTTAAACATAAATACAATTTATAGCAAGTGAATACATATCCTATCTCAACTTCTAAAGTCATCGGCC
>QARZ01000502.1:128991-147738 GCA_013407115.1 Glycine latifolia
AACTACCACAAAGGCACAAAAAAATCCTTCAGTGACATAATAATTGATAGAAGCCAATTAATATCAAATTCAAATATCAAGATAAAGTAACCTTACTTGCATAACAAATTTTTGCAACAAATTTTCTGCACATTCTTTTTCTATTTCTGTCACTCGTTATCTTATTATACATTAAGATTACTCATCAAGATAATAACAAGAGAAAAAATATATCATCACCACACAACAAGAAAATGAGAGCCTAGTTAATCGGCCCTTCACTTTTGAAAACTCGAGTAAAAAAGCTTTGTAAGAAATTTACAAGTTTAGTAAGAGCATCTCCAATCAAATTTAAGAACTAGTTCATACTTTGTTCTGATCACTGTTGTAGGAAGCTAACATGATTTCCAACTTAAGAGCTGATTCTTATATAAACAGTTAGTTCCTATGATTAAAATAAGATATTTTATGAGATGGATGATAATAAGAGTGACCCACTTTAAGTTCTTTGTGATTGCATTGTTAGAATAGAAAATTACTAGAGTTCTTAAACTTCAAGTACATCATTAAAGATGCTCAAGCTAATTTCTACTACAACAACAAAAAGCATGTAGCTGGAGGATGCCAAAAATTTAAAACTAGAAGATTGGAATATATTAATTAAACTACCAAACATACTACTACCATGATCATCTATAAATATATTTCAAGCATTCTTCTATTACAGCATAAATACTATATATTCATCCATTATCCAAAAGTAAAAAGAGGACCATAAAAATTGAGTAAATGAGTTCAATCCGTTAAAACCAAGAAATAAACCATTAAGACATTATCAGAGTTAGGACCTTGGTGGTGGTGTTGCGTGGCCAATCCAAGTCCTTCATTGTGGTGCTTCTCCTAGAAACCAGTGTTAGCCTTAGAGTGTGTCCAATAGTACAAGATCAAGGCAGCTCTATGATTGAGTATTTTTAGTTTAATATTTTTCTATTCTTCTTGGCTTATTTGACATCTCTTGGACTTTTATTTTTCCATTCTAATTCAGTTTTTGCCTTAGGCAAACAAGTGGACTTAATTGATAATTGTTGTTTATTTTTGGAGTTTTTGCTTACTTGACCTATTTTCCTTGTGCATGACCTAGAGAGCTCTACAGAACTTCAAATGGTGCATGTGAGTAGTCCCTAGAAAGATAAGGAAAAGATATACAATTTTTTCAGAGATAAGTCGAGACTAATTTTGTCATTTTTAGGGTCATTTTAGGTTTGGAAGTTAGAACCACTGCACTTGAATTTTGGGCTGCAAAATTGGTGTAATTAGTAATTATTTAGATTAATTGGGCTTCATTATGGCTCATCCTTTCCTATTGACTCAGTTACTATATTTTAGGGATTTTAGTTATTTGGATGGACACACTTCATTTTAGCACAAACATATTTTGTAGTGACTTTTAGAAGTTTTTAGAATTAAAACCCTTTCTCTTATTTTCTCTCAACTGTTCTTCACTGTTCTTCATTTTTATTTCTGTTCTTTCATTTTATTGCACTAATTTCGTGAGGCTTCCATTGATGATGATCATGAAAGGCTAAACAATCAATCAATCCAAGGATCCAGCCCAAACAAGGAGAATTTGAGTTTTGGTTGGGTATTTCAATTTTTGTATGAATGTTCACTTTCTTCTTCAATCCTCTATTCGATTTTCATGATTATGAATGTTTTTAGGATTGAAAACGGATTAGGTTATGGATTCATTTCCTAATTTTGACTTTTAATCACAGATTATTTGGATGATATTTCAATTAGGTTTGTGGTTTCAATTAATTTAGGGGTTAATTCGATTGAACTGCTTCTAATGAAATTGACTGAACTTTCATAACAAGATCATTATCTGAGAACTATGATAATTCACATTGCTTGGTTTGGTGAATTGGATTGATGCTTTTTAATCTGTTTTAGAATACCTATTATCAATTCTGTTAGTTTCTATTGTGCTACGTTTTTCTGCAATTTTTGTTTATCGCATGCAAACTGTTTGATAAAAATTCCCATATTATTTACTAATGAATTAAAGTTGGAACCATATTGATTGTGTCTTTGAGTCGACCTAGGTTAATCTTGTGCTACAAAATTAGCATAGTTTAATTGTTTTACAGCGATACGACATCAGTTATCACTCTAGCAGCAAACACACCCTTGCATAAGGTAGCACAAGACAAATCGCGATTCACAAAATACCCTTTGTACTTTGTGTGATATGCATTCCTTGCAGACCTTGCAGCTGAAGTGAAAGTAAAATTCTATCTAGTAATCTATGACTCTAAATTGTGTTTAGTTTTTTGTTACTAAAATAATTACAAGATAAATTCATAAGGATTTGATTATTTAAAGGTGAAATTAGCAGTGTGTATGATTAATTGAGTGTTACCATGAGAGGATGAAGGAGATGACGATGCAACTGGCAGAATAGCCAGAGATAAGGCCTTTGCCACAACAAAGGCATTTTGTGATGCTGTTAGGCCGGTGTGGCCAAGGTGTAGGAGCGTGATGGAGACGAGGTCATAGACAGTAGAGGTGTTGGTGGTGTAAAGGAAAAAGTTTCAATTGTCGTATTTGTCAGGAACCACTTTGGCTTGAAAATGAATCAAATTTCAGAGCTCAATTGTGAAAACCAAAGCAAAAGGGCATAAGGTTACTTCACTACGACATCGTTTAGTGCCAATGGTGAGAGCGAGCACTAGTCAGAGTTCAAATCCTTTGGTGATGAAGGCTCGAGAGGGTGATGGGCAGCGACGACACCGACAGTGAGAGTGAGCGCGAGTGAGAGTGGTGAGAGAGAGTACGTCTGAAGGGTTTGGGATGAAGTGTTGCGACGTCTTAGAATGGAGGTGATGAGCGCAAAAAGGGAAAGACACTGATTGGGGTTAATTTTAATTTAAGAAAAAAGACAAGATAAATTTTTATAAAAATCGATGTTGACAATTGATGAAACAACATTGGTTTTTATAAAAACCGATGTTAGTATCGACACACAACATCGATTTTTTTAAAACCGATGTTGACAAACTCAACTTATTTACAATTACGCCATCGTGCTTTTTTAACATCGGTTTTTATATAACCGATGTTAAATTGGCAGCGTTAAAGACATATTTTCTAGTAGTGATAGGTGAAGTTGCATTAAAAGTTGATATTAGTTTGCCTTTGACAAGGTTGACTGACATTATCTCATCGGTCTTTTCAGAAAAATGGATTTCATGAAAAGGGGATTGGTTGGGTCAAACTTTGTTTGGATTTCGTTAATTTTTCAGTCGCTATGAATAGTGATTCTCTTGGGCAAATTTTTTAGGAAGAGGCCTTAGACGGGGTGACCCACTATCACCTTATCTCTCAGTACTACAAATAAGGGATTCCATGACGGTCTTTTAGGGCCTTACATGAAGGTTTTTAACCTTCGTAGAATCCACCATGGTATAAAGTTGATTGCTTTCCATGAAGGTTTAAAATCGTCATGAAACTTGTTCTATTTTTACAATAAAAGCCTTATTACGTCGGATTTTACATCAGTTCTTTGAAAAATCATCATAGAAAATACAATTTTTATGATGGTTCTCCAAACAAGCGTCATAGAAAGTTCAATATCAATGTCAATTTTGTAGAAAATCATCATAGAAAGTTCATTTTCTACGACAATTTTGTGGAAAACCGATGTTGATATTAACTTTTTATGAAGGTTTTTTGGAATTGATGTACTTTATAATTTTTTAATATTAATTTTATTTTATAGCTAACTTAACGTGTAACTGACCCATGAAGTCCATAACAAAAACAAATATAGAAAACATAGTTAGGCAGCCCAGACCAAAAAAAATATACAAAAAAGACCCAAATAGTCGAAACCAAATTATAAATTAATTAATATCAATAAATATGTTGTAATCTTCTCAAATTCCAATGGCGTTCCATCACTAAACCATTGCAACATATAATAAATACCATATTAAATAATGAAAAGTGTAATAATTAAAAACGTCAAAGTAAACTAGCATATTATTAAACATAAGCTAATGACATTTTATAATTAAAAGTCCAATAATTGAAACTTGTTAAAGTAAACTAGTATATTGTGTTCCATTCATTCTTCAAACCCCCCATTACTATGGTCCACATCTAGTACATGACACAATAGCCACACTCATAGCCTCCGATATGAATATGACTCTAAATTCAATATGAAATATAGTTAAATCTCATAATTACAAAGTTACAAAATGTCATCGATCATATTAAAGCATTGATTAAATTACGTACTTTTACTTCAATTGAGTGAGGTGCAAGTAAAGGTTTACTTTGGGAGGGATTACCATTGAATCTTTTCAATTCCTTCATAGCACTGGTTAAAGGAAACATGCATGTATATTGTAATTAAGATCAAAAGATTGATGTGTATCAATACTAAGAATTAACAAAGTAAAAGTGTTACAAGTTCAAACTTAACTTGTTTACTGCGACTTTGATGTGAATTTCAGGCTTTTTACACAAGGAACAAAACCATACAACAACATTGTTCTAGGACAGATAACAAGGAGATGCCGATGGCCCCTACATTGAAGAATAATAATAAGTGATAATGCAAACATTACGAGTTAACTTTAACTTACTAATTCAAGTAAGCCCTAGGTATATCTCTCTTTGTGGTTTCTTTAATCATGTTTGAATGTAAAGTTGACATCCATTACATTTATCCTTTGTATTGCGAATGGGCTGAGGCTTAAGGAATCCATACACAGAACCATGACCCAAGTTTACTAACAACTCATTTAGAAACCTATTTTTGTTTAAACAAATGGAAATCATTAATCATAAAATAAGTAATTAGACAATGAATTAACCTTCAAATAAAATATATTTACATTGTCCACAACTGCAATATAGAGATGTTCAAACATTATTGGCCTGAGATTATTTCATTTACATCAATTAACTTTACGCACAAGGAAAAATCATCATAAGCCCAAATGCAGTCTCATCCCATGACACTTGAAAAGGCTTCATGTAAAGGTCAAGCAAATTCTTAATCAAATCAGCTAAGGGATCACCAATGAGATACAACCTATGAACAGATTCAACATGCTTATTTGGACGTCTCTACGAATCCTATTTAGTGAATAAATAACATAAGTTAATGTTAATAAAGATTTTTTTTCAATATAAGATTTTCTTAATACAAATAAACATAACTTAAGTAAATAACTCATGTGAAAAAGGTTTCACAAGATGTCTCAACCATGCAATGAAGGTGTTGAGGGCCTACCCCACACATTGAACCTCTGAAAAGGACTTAAGCATCAGCATCTCAAACTTCTTCAACAGCCACCTTGACCACATCATTGGTCAAATGCACATGGTGTATGGTTGACGACCCTCATATACTTTTCCTGATGCCACCAGGCAGGTAGAATGGTCATCATTAATGTACAACCCTATTGTAGGCATGATATCAAAGTGAGGCTCCTCCCTTGAGGAATTAACAACAGTATCAACACAACTTCCCTATATGCTCACACAGGAACCATAAACTTGTATATTTGCCCCAACTCTAGGTTGTTAGATACAGGGGGAGCTTGAAGAGGATCAAGATACTGAGGCTCTTAGTATTGGATAAGTTTTAGATTTTACATGCCATTCAATTGAAGGCATATGTAATCTTTAGACATCTAAGTGTTTCATCCTAAGATCCATTGCATTGCATAAACATCATTCACTGGCTTGCATTCATTGATCAATGACATAATCAATTACACTGTACAATTACAGAATAAGTCTTCCTATGATAATTGATTACAATTTAGTGGTAATCAATTACTTGGCACATTTTTTAAACAAGACTTCTCGTGTTAATCGATTACATGGTGAATTAATCGATTACTTTGCTCATATATATTTTTCCTGAAAGATCAAGAACACTTTAATCGATTAAATATGTTATTAATCGATTACAAAAGTGAAACTAATCGATTACATTGACAATTTAATCGATTACATTCAGTTACAACAATTTTCTATAAAAAGTTGTTCAGTCTTTTGAAATGAACATATCATTACACTACGAAAATTTTATAAATTTTCAAAAGTCTTCTAAAGTGAGCAGAGATACTATGAGTCACTGAGCTCTTGCCCCACAAATTCTAAATCTTCATGTTACTTTGAAAGATTTCTTCTTTGACAAGATTCTAAAGAAGTTCTTGGAGAGTTTGTTTTGAAATTTGTTTTCATTCAACCTTGATCAAGATTGGTATTTGATTGACTGAAAGATATCAAACGGTGTTTTGTGATACGATCCTTCATACTCTGATTGTTTTAAAGATTTTAAAAGGCCAAGTTTAAACCAATTCACCCCCTCTTGGTTATTTTGTGTGTTCAAACTATTTTCAATTGGTATCAAGAGCAGGTTCTTGAGTGTTATTCAAAATCACTATCTTTTTTAAATAAAATGAATACCACACAAACTACCTTCAAAGAGAGTGCCTCCCTCAATTGTCTTCTGGTGTTTGAAGGAGAGCATTTCAGTTTTTGGAAAAATAGAATGTAGATATTCATTCAATCAAATGACCGTGGTGCATGGAATGCAATAGAAAAAGGTCCTTTGATTCCAATAAAAACTGTTGATAATGAAATGATTCCCAATGAATGGGATGAGATGACAGATGCAAAAAAGAGAGTAGTGCAATACGATTTTAAAGCTAAGAACATGATTACTTCTGAACTTTCATCTGATGAATTATTTAGAACTGTTAGGTGTAAAAGCGCAAAGGAGATGTGAGAGATGTTGGAAATCACTCATGAAGGGACAAATGAAGTCAGAAGATCAATGAAGCATGCCTTGATTCATGAGTATGAGATGTTCAAGATGAACACAACAAAAAACATATCTCAACTCCAAACAAGATTCACTCACATTGTATATCATCTTCTTGGTCTTGGAAAGACATTTGATGTTGAAGAGTTAAACATCAAGATCTTGAAGTGTTTAACAAGACCATGGAAACCAAAGGTGACAACAATCAAGGAGTCAAAAGATCTTTCAAAGATGTCCATGGTATCACTATTTGGTAAGCTACTTGAGTATGAATTAGAAATGTCTCAACTAACACATGCAAAAGATGCAGACAAGAAACAAAAGAGTATAGCCTTGAAAGCTACATCCTCAAATGTGGAAAAAGAAGAAGACTCAAGTGAAGATGAAGGTGATGAACACTTGAACCTAATAATCAAAAGATTCAGCAAGTTCATGAAGAAGAACAAGAACAAGAAGTTCTAAAAGTTCAACAAAAGAAATGACAACAACAACACCAACTTTACCTGCTTTGAATGTGGTAAGCAAAGCCACATTAAATCTGAATGTCCTATATTCTTGAAGAAGCAGTTAGGTGAAAGGAAAGCAAAGAAAGAAGGAAAGCCAAAGAAAGCCTACATAGCATAGGAAGAAAATGCCTCAACAACTTCTGAATCATCAAGTGAGAATGAAGAAGCTAATGTATGCCTCACTTCCACAATTGATGAAGATGAAAAATTCTCAAGTGTTGAATCAGAAGTAAATCCTGAATTTGATCAAATTGTTAATGCTTTTCATAAAATTCATGAGGAGGCTCAAAAGCTTGCAACCTCCAACAATAGGCTGAAAGGTAACCTTAGATGACATGTCACCAAACTTGAAACAATGCAAGCTGAACTTTGTAACTTGAAAGAAGAAAATGAAAAACTTATTTCAAGCTACAAAGCTAATGGATGTGTGTGTGCCTGTTCTTCATCAAATGTAGATAAATGCAAAGCTTTACGAAAAGAGTTTGATGATTTTAAAAGGAGTCAATCTGGAAAATATATGTTATTGCTTTCAAAAAATTCTTACCTAGTTGATCTTTTGAAAAAGCTTTATAGAGGAAAATGCAGCTTAGATCAAATGCTAATTGTACAAAAGTATGCTGAAGATACATCTGGATTGGGTTACAAACACAGAACAAAACCTTTTAGAAAGACCAAGTTTGTACCTCCAAAACAGATGAATCAAAGAGACTTTTCAAAAAAAAAAACATCACCAAATGACTCATTTTGAAAGAGCATCAAAATTTGTAATTTGCAATTACTGCATGACGAAAGGTCATACATCTCATAAGTGTTATGCTAGAAGGTTCTATATGCCTAATGGAGACTACATTTGGGTTCCAAAGAAAAAGAGAAAAATAACTAACCCTTATGGACCCAACCTTAATTGGGTAACTTTCTTTGCCACTTGATTTGATTTTTGCAGGTGTGTCTTAGAGCTAAATCATCATTTTGGTACTTAGATAGTGGTTGCTCTAGACACATGACGGGTGACAAGTTCATGCTTAAATTTGAATATAAAAGATGGAGGATTTGTCACTTATGACGACAACAACAAAGGAAAGATAATTAGAGAAGGAAATATAGGAGACAACTTTAAAACCAAGATCAAACATGTTCTCTATGTGGAAGGTTTAAAGCACAATCTCCTAAGTATGAGCCAACTATGTGATAAAGGATTTAAGGTTTCCTTCAATGACAATTGTTGTTTGATATGTGATGGTCAATCCGGTGAGGTTATCCATGTAACTAAAATAAAGGTAACATCCACTTACTCTCTATAGAACATGCATTCATTCACAACATTATTTGTCTAGTAAGTAAAGTTGATGAATCATGGCTATGACATAGGAAAACTAGTCACATTAACATGCATCGCATGAGTAAGCTTATTAGAAAAGACTAAGTCATTGGTTTACCTAAACTTAAGTTTGAAAAGGACAAACTATGTGATGCTTGTCAAAAGGGGAAACAAACCAAGATTTCTTTTCAAAATAAAAACTTTGTTTCCACCTCAAGACCCTTTGAATTGCTTCACATGGATTTGTTTGGTCCTTCTAGAACTATGAGCTTAGGAGACAATTACTATAGGCTTGTAATAGTTGATGATTATTCTAGATTCACATGGACTTTGTTTTTAAGATCAAAGAATGATGTTTTCATTGCATTTAGAAAATTAGCCAAGCTTATTCAAAATAAAAAAAGATGCAAAATTATCTTAATAAGAAGTGATCATGGTGGTGAATTCCAAAATGAGTATTTTGAAAAGATCTGTGAAGAAAATGGAATCAACAACAATTTTTCAGCTTCAAGAACACCTTAGCAAAATGGTGTTGTGGAGAGGAAAAATAGATCCCTTGAAGAAGGAGCCAGAACTCTTTTTAATGAGACAAATTTGCCTTAACATTTTTGGGTTGATGCTGTGAGTATAGTTTGCTACACTTTGAATAGATTACTCATAAGGCCTATTTTAAAGAAAACTCCTTATGAACTATATAAAGGTAGAAAACCAAACATCTCTCACCTAAGAGCATTTGGCTGCAAATGTTTTGTTTTAAATAATGGAAATGAGTCACTTGGCAAGTTTGATGCAAAGGTTGATGAAGTATTCATTACAAAGCAAAGAATATAGAGTCTTCAATAAAAGAACTTTATGCATGGAAGAATCAATTCATGTTATTTGTGATGAATCTAACTCCTCTAAAGAGGAAAAGAAGTGTGAAAATGATACAGGTCCTATAGAAGAGTATGTGCAACTCAATGGATCAAATGAAAAGGAAAAGGAGGAACCAAATGTAGAAATGGAACAGTCAACACCTAATCAAAAGCCTAAGGATTGGAGAACTACAAGAGATCTCTCCCTTGACAACATAATTGGTGAAGTTACTAAGAGAGTATCTACTAGATCTTCACTAAGAAATCGCTACTGTGATATAGCTTTTGTTTCTCAAATTGAACCTAAGAACATTGACCAAGCTATACTTGATGAGAATTGGATGCTTGCCATGCATGATGAACTTAATCAATTCAAGAGAAATGAAGTGGGAACTAGTTCCTAGACCTTTTTCTCACAAGCCTATTGGCACCAAGTGGATTTTTAGGAACAAACTTGATGAAAGTGGCATCATAGTCATAAACAAAGCTAGATTGGTTGCAAAAGGTTACAACCAAGAGGAAGGCATAGACTATGAAGAGACCTATGCTCCAGTAGCAAGGTTGGAGGCTATTAGATTACTGCTTGCATTTGCATGTTTAATGGATTTTAAACTATTTCAAATGGATGTAAAGAGTGCTTTTCTTAATAGATATATTGAGGAGGAAATCTATGTTGATTAACCTCCTGGTTTTGTTGATTTCAAATATCCAAACCATGTTTTTAAACTAAAGAAAGCTCTTTATGGATTAAAGCAAGCTCCTAGGTCATAGTATGAAAGATTGAGCAACTTCTTTCTTAGCCAATCCTTCATAAAAGGACAATCGGACAAAACATTTTTCATCAAGAAACCTGGCAATGACATCTTATTGGTTCAAATATATGTTGATGATATAATATTTGGTTCAACTAATCATTCCTTGTGCAAAGAATTTTCTATCTATATGTAGGATGAGTTTGAAATGTCCATGATGGGAGAATTAATATTCTTTCCATGACTTCAAGTGAAGAAAATGAAGAATGAGACATTTCTCAACCAAACTAAATACTACCTTGAAGTGATCAAGAAATTTGACTTGGAGAAAAGCAAAGATGCTGCAACTCCTATGGCAACCTCAACTTACCTTGATTCAGATGAAACAGGCAAGAAGGTTGATTAGTCAAAGTATAGAGGGATGCTTGGATCTTCATTGTACATGATTGCAAGTAGACCAGATATAATACTAAGTGTGTGTTTGTGTGCAAGATATCAAGCTAATCCTAAAGAATCACACCTCACAATAGTCAAGAGAATCATCAAATATCTCAAATCAACTCCAAGAGTTAGTCTTTGGTATCCCAAAGGTGCATTATTAAATTTAATTGGATACTCAGATTCTGATTTTCCAGGATTCAAATTAGACAGGAAAAGCACAAGTGGAACATGCCATTTATTGAGGAGTTCACTTATCTCATGGCATTGCAAGAAACAATCTTGTGTTACTCTATCAACTGCTGAGGCTGAGTACATTGTTGCTGGAAGTTGTTGTGCTCAAAGCTTGTGGAGATTTTGGTGTTGAATTAGAAGAGATTCCTTTGCTATGTGACAACACAAGTGCCATCAACTTGTCAAAGAATCAAATAATGCACTCAAGGACTAAGCATACAGAGATCTGACATCATTTCCTCATAGATCACATTCAAAAGAGTAATTGTTCAATTGAGTTTGTTGACACAAATAATCAATTGGCTGATATTTTCACTAAACCCTTAGCTAGAGATAGATTCTATGCTCTTAGGAACATGCAAGGTATTCTTGATGAATCTTATATATGCTAGCATGCTGATAATGTGTCTGACTACATGCAATACCACTTACAATTGACTATGCATCACATGATAGAAATTCAAAATTTTGATGAAAAACATTGTTCACTCTACGTAATTGTTTACTTTAATCGATTACTGTGTGTATTAATCAATTATTTGAGGTTTTAGAGACAATTTAGAGCCAAAATTTCTCTAGAGTAATCAATTTCCTTGCGGATTAATCAATTACTTGGTTTTTAAATGCAATCCAGAAACAAAAATTCTCTGGAGTAATCAATTACACTGTCGTATTAATTGATTACTTGCTGCTTACGGTTATTTCTGACTAAGAAACTCTCTGAAGTAATTGATTACCCTGTATTTTAATTGATTACTTAATGCTTGAGATCTGTTTCAATATTCAAATCTCTCTGGAGTAATCGATTACATCCTCGTGTTAATCGATTACGCTATGCTCAGAGACAAACTGTGCCTTGAAATAATCGATTACCAAGGTGTTGTAATCGATTATTTATAGTGTTTCTGCAAATCTGCACAATTTTCAAGAATCAAAACTGACAATCTTATCTCTTATTCAAAATTCAAATTTGGTTCATGTATCTAAACCTTCTTGAAACATGAAATAGCTGTTACAATTTTTTTTTAATTCAAATTTTAAACTTCAAACCTCTATAAATTTGAGTTTTTAAAGGTTGAAACTTCACACCTGGAAAAATCTCTTTCTTCCTTAAGCAAGTTGAGCAAATTCTTGTGCTCTTCCTCTCTCTCCCTTAAACAAACCTCTGCCCATTCCTTTCTTCAGCCTAAACTCAACATGTCTAACCCATTTGCCCCAAAGAGAACCAAAACCAGCAAGAGGAAAGCTGAAGAATCCTCTAATGTTGCTGTGAACAGACTTAATACCTGGTTCAAAATGAAGCTGAAAGACAAAACTATATGTAGTTCAATGCAACCAAACTGGTCATGCCTCCAAAGTATCTTGACCTTGACTGGTTTTTGAATTAGGGATTTCGATTCCCTGCAATGCTGAAGGCTCAAGAACTGGAAAATTTTCTTGAGTTAAAGGGTACATTCTACCCTGAATTGGTGCAAGTGTTTTACACTTGTGCCAAAGCAAGCATGGATGGGTTCTCCGTTCCCAAGTGAATGAAGTTGCTCTGTAGATTGATGAAGTTGTATGGAATGCAGTAGTTGGAATCTCCTGTGAAGGAGTAAGAAAGTTTGATGAAGAAATAGGTGGATATTCAAAAATAGACACATACAGGGGTATGTTGTTGGATCCACAAGCAAGATTAAAGACCAGATTAGGGATTGGTAATATGACTAGTGAAGACAGACTTCTTTACTTTATCATCACCTACATCCTCACACCAAGGTCCACTAATCATGCTCAAGTCACAGATGTTGACCTGCAATTGGTGTATGAGATGAAGATTGCAATTAGATTTACTGGTTCTAATCATTGTGGAGACTATGCTGAAGTATAAAAGGTTGATAAGCTACCAATTCCCCTATGTTGTATTAATCTCAAGGTTTATTTACTATTTTGAAGTTGATGTGTCAAATGAGATTGTGGACAACACCACATACATCACCAACCTCATTGTTGACTTTGAAAGAAGCTGCAAGGGATTGAATCAAGGGTTGAAGACTTGTTGTGTTTTAGCTTCTACATGCCCAATCATTTTGATGGCATTTGTAAATTTGTCTAAGTGAATCAAGTTAAAATCCTTGTGATCTTGCATCAGCATTTGCATTCACATAATCATGCATTCATATTTGGAAATGTTAAAAGAAATCAAAGTGGTTTTTCAGGAAATTTAGTTCTTAAAAGGCTATGCTTTTAAAAAAGGATTTCTTACTGCTTTAATCGATTACACAAGCAGTTTAATCGATTAAAGACATTCAAACTTTTTTGGAAAAGCCTTGAAGAACAGTTTAATCGATTACATGATCGTTTTAATCGATTACATAGTTGTTTTACAAAAATATGCATTACTGGAATAATTGATTATCTCCTTAAGTAATCGATAATCTTTATTCATTTTGAAATAATGCATTATGGGTTAATCGATTACCATTTCCTGTAATCGATTATATAAGCTCTAGTGTGAAACTCAGCTTTACTGACTTAATCGATTACTGTACGGATTAATCAATTATTTAGTTCTTGAAATATTTTCAGAAAGATGATGAACAGTTTAATCGATTATCTTGTTGCTTTAATCGATTACATATGGCAATTTAATCGATTACACTAGCGAAATAATCGATTATTGTTAGTTAATTCAGTTTTTTATAAAGCTTGGTAAGTGATTTTTCTTATATATAGACACTGTGCGATTTACTCAATACAAGAGTTACTTGCCCAAAAGTTTTTTGAGTATTCACAAGTGCCCATATACTATTTTTCTATGTGTTCAAACATCTTCTTCTGTGATCAAGAATTCTGGATTCTTTAGAGAAAATGTTGTGAAGAAGGAAGAATTTCAAGGGTATTATTCTGAGTTTTTCTACCTGGTGATTGATAACACTTTTCATTCATTCATTCTTTCATTCATTTGAAAAGATCACAGGTGGTATATCTTGAATTCTTATTAGTATTTTGTTTCTGTGTATTGGAAAGTTTCTTTGTATATCTGTATTTCTTTTAAAGTTGTTATCTAGAGAATGGGTCTCTAGTGGAAAGATCAGAGTAGGGTTCTCTAGATCTTGACCATTTAAAAGTCTATAGGGTTTAGATTTTTGGTTCTTTGTCTAAGGTTGACAAAGGTGGTCTTTGTCTAGGGTTGACAAAGGTGGTCTATGTAAAACTGCTTGTAAAAGAATTATTGATATAGTGATAACTCTAACCTGGTTTAGGTTGGAAGAACTGGATGTAGCCTCCAAGGTTGAGAGTGAACCAGTATATTTGCTTGTCTCTTGTTTAAGTTTCTGTATATTTCATTGCATGTCTTTGTGAAATCAAGTTTGATTATCAAGAAAATATTTTCTGATATTGCTTTCATAACCAAAGGGTGATCTTAGGTGAAGAAAGATTTTTGTATTTGAAAAAGGGTGATTCTGTGATACGATTCTGAAATTAATTTCGCAACTTGATTTAGAAATTTTTTTAAAGATCTGGTTTGAACCAATTCACCCCCCTCTTGGTTCATTTGCAGGGTATTCATAGTATTTTCACTCATAACTGAAAAGCACCTCAACAAGTTGGGTTTGATGAAAACCCCAAATGGGTGGTTGATGGCTGGAGAACAAGCTCCCAAGATGGTGCTAATGAAGGAGAAGGAGCTGAAGAGGAAGAGGATGTTGAAGTTGGTCTTGCTGAACAGCAGTGGGCTCCTTTTGAATCCCTAATGATTCAAAATATGGATTCAATGATAGGTCTGCATCATGAACATTCAGCTGATCTTCATTCTTCCTTGGAGGAAATTATAACTAGGCTTGAGAACATATAGACTAGGATGAATTTTAAAGATTTTGATAATCTCTAGTTTGGTGGATGTATTTTCTTGCTTTCAGTTGTGCTGTTTGCTTCTCTCATTTCCAGCAACTATCTTTAATGTTTATCCTATGTTTCTGCATCTTTCTTTCAATAAATAAAATTTTGTTTTATGTTGTTTATCTCTTCCTTGCTTATTTCATTATAACCGAATCATTTTGTCTTTGATAAGCCAAAAGGGGGAGAAAAATGAACATATATATGATGTGTAATTAAACATTGTGGGGAGAAAATGAAGAATGAGAAAAATGATAAACCTTTACTCTGATTACTTTGATTAAGCATTGCTCTTTATCTAAACTGATGTGAAATTACTTAAGATAGGGGGAGCAATCTAAATACCTATAAATGTAAATTGTTTATGCAAAGGATACTTGATATTTGTTCTTGGCAAGAAGCTGAATCTATTTCAGATATCAAGTATAAGCTCTTGGAAATCATCTCTCAAAAAGAACACGATGGATAAAGATGTTCAATTAAAGTTTGGCATGATCAAAGACAAAAAGGGGGAGATTGTTAGATACAATGAGAGCTTGAAGAGGACTAAGATGCTGAGGCTCTTAGTCTTGGATAAGTTTTAGCTTTTACATGCCATTCAATTGAAGACATATGTAATCTTTAGACATCTAAGTGTTTCATCCTATGATCCATTGCATTGCGTAAACATCATTCATTGGCTTGCATTCATGGTTTTCATAAAAGCATGTGTCTTGTAAAAAAGCTTTAAGTTTTCATGATTAAATAAAACCGAAGCATTCAAGGATTAAGTTTTGGAAAAATTATTTCACACTGCTTTAATCTATTACCAGTATATGGTAATCTATTTCTTAAGCCTTGATGAACACTTTAATCTATTACAACAATGACGTAATCAAATACACTGTACAATCACAAAATAAGTCTTCCTGTGATAATCAATTACGATTTGGTGGTAATCGATTACTTGACACGTTTTTTAAACAAGACTTCCTGTGTTAATCGATTACATGGTGAATTAAACGATTATTTTGCTCATGTATTTTTTTCCAGAAAGATCAAGAACACTTTAATCAATTAAATATGTTATTAATCAATTACATAAGTGAAATTAATCAATTACATTGATGACTTAATCGATTACATTCAGTTACAACAATTTTCGGGTCTTTTGAACTAAACAGATCATTACACTATGAAAATTTCATAGATTTTCGAAAGCCTTTTGAAGTAAGAAAAGATACTATGAGTCACTAAGCTCTTGCCCCAAAAATTCCAAATCTTCATGTTACTTTGAAAGATTTCTTCTTGGACAAGATTCTAAAGAAGTTCTTGGAGAGTATGCTTTGAAATTTGTTTTCATTCAACCTGGATCAAGATTTGTATTTGTTTGACTAAAAGATATCAAAGGGTGTTTTGTGATACAATCCTTCATACTCTAATTGTTATAAAGATTTTAAAAGACCAAGTTTAAACCAATTCACCCCCCTCTTGGTTATTGTGTGTGTTCATACTATTTTCATAGGTAGCTATTGGGATACCTTCTAGCTCAAGTCTTTCATGAGGACCTCCCTCAACTTTTCTTTAATTCTCTCTATACTTCATTTTTTCTCCTCTTTTGTTTCTCTCTTTCACTCTTTTTTAAGGTTCTTTATCATCTCAGTCAACTACTGCGGGGTGATGGATGTAGAACTATTGGAGCCAATTGATGCATGTACAAATTATTGGCTAATGGTCACACCAACTCCCGTAGCACAAACACACCTAAGTGCTCAGGTCGCCAAATGGTAGTAGTCAATATATCCTGACTACCATGGGATACAAAGCTTCCCTGTGTCATCTGATTTTGTAAGAAGTCTTATAACAAACAAAAAGAGAAATTGGTTAGATTATTTTGTTATTACATACAATTACATGTAAAACTGAAAATGAACTTATAATCCTATCATAAGTTTATTGTGTCACCTCAGATGTCATATGTCATGTATGGCTGAACCCATTAGCCATTAAATTTTCCAAATCTACCTTTACAATGAAACCCAAACTTCAAGAATTCTCCAAGAACACAAGCTTTTCAACTTCCACGTGTAACATGGTTGGTTAGAAGCTTTAAATGTGCAGTAATGGAAGATGGAAAAGGTAAGAGATGAAGATGGATGACACCATGGAAAAGCTTTCCAATAAGCCTAGGAAGAATCACCATAATAGCATGAAGCCATTGATAAGAAACAAGAGGTTCCTGCACAAGAACAAGAGAGAAACTCTCTACACAAATTTCAGATTTGTAAAAATGACATCAGAAGTTATTACAGTCAGTTTTTGGGCAGCTTATATAGGCCTGAAATTAACAACTAAATGCAAGGAAAATTACAATGAAATGAAGCTATTAATGCAATCTAAAGAAGCCTAATGCAAGCTAAATGCAACTTGAAATGCAAGCTTCTCCTAGGTGACTCTTGGATGATCCAACATGCCTAAGGTGAAGTATGTTAAGCCTTAAGGCATAGTATTTTAAGCCTTAAGGTGCAGCCAACAAGCTTACAAAGGTGCTACACAATTTAGACACAAGTGCACCTACACCTCTTTACACAATTGCACCAAAAGCCTTTTTATTTGTCACTACTTTTGCTTCTAACAAGTGCTGGAACTTATGGAATTAAATTCAACTTTAGAGTACAAAATCCAGCCCTTGTTATCCTTGAGTTGGTGTCTTCTTCATGCTTGTCCAAGTTAGCTTGGATGTGGTCTTGAAGGGCTTGAGTTCTAGCTCTTGTCATGGGTCCTCTCAAGCCAACCAATGGAAGTGCTTCAAGTTCTCCCTCTTGACCTTGAGCTTGCAATGGTCCTCCATCATCCCCTCCTTCTTGAAAATAACTTGACCTCAAGTTTTCTTCCTCACTTGTACCTATATCACACAAAGATAGATCACAAAAATTGAAAGTATTACTCACACCATACTCACTTGGCAACTTAACATTCTCTTGAGGAAATCTATCCTTCCACTTGTGCTTGTATCTCTTTTGCCACCTGGTGAAGGCTTGTTTGCTGGCCTATTTGGAAGTGAACAACCTACAATCAAATCAATTTGATGTTCTATGCCTCTTAAAGGAGGCAAGTCATTAGGTACTTCTTTTAGGAAAACATCTTCATATTCCTCCAAAAGAGCTTGCATAGCTTTGGGAAATTTTTCTCCTTCCTTTTCAACATGTAAACAAAGAGAGTTAGGAAGCAATAATAAAGAGTTTGTTTGGCCAATAACACTCTCTTGATTTCCTTTTCGCTCAAGAACAAGCTCTCTTAAGTCTCATGAATTTTTTTGCTCTCATTCTCATTCTCTTTTCTTATCTTCTCACTAGTTTTTCTCTTTCGTAGCTCATATTCTTTTCTTTTTTGGGTGCAGTATTTTTTCAAGTTAAGTGTTTGTTTCTTTCATTCTCTTTTCTTTCATCCTCACTTGATCTTCACACACTTGTCTAGGAGTCAAAGGCCTCAAAACAATTTTCTTGCCTAAGTGCCCAAACTCAAAAGTGTTCTCCATGCCATTGTGTATGACTTTTCTATCATATTGCCAAGGCCTACCAAGAAGTATATGTCCAGTCTCCATAGGTACAATATCACAAAGAACTTTATCATTGTAAGCATTAATAGAAAAAGGAATGAGCACTTGAGAATTTACCACAACTTCTCCACTTTCACTAAGCCATTGGAGCTTGTATGGCTTTGGATGCTTTGTGGTTGGCAAGTGTAATTTCTCAACAAGCCTTGTACTAGTCACATTGGTGCAGCTGCCTCCATCAATTATAAGTGAGCATACCTTGTCTTCAACCAAGCACCTTGTGTGAAAAATATTTTCTCTTTGCGTCTCCTCTTTTTCTAGGCAAAAATTGCTCAACATTCTCCTTACCATCAAGAGGGTGATCTCTTGATGGTAAGGAGAATGTTGAGCAATTTTTGC
>QARZ01000502.1:147838-164389 GCA_013407115.1 Glycine latifolia
TGAAAAATATTTTCTCTTTGCGTCTCCTCTTTTTCTAGGCAAAAATTGCTCAACATTCTCCTTACCATCAAGAGATCACCCTCTTCGGCCTCTACAAGTGTAAGTTCCTCTTCTTCTTCACTTGAAGAACTAGATGAGTCACTTGAAGACTCACTCTTGATGTCTCCATCCTCAAGCAAAATCATAGTTCTCTTGTTAGGACATTGGGAAGCAATGTGACCCTTACCAAGGCACTTAAAACACTTGATATTGTTTGATCTTGTTGGAGTTGGTTCCACAATTCTTGAGATCTCCACCTTTTCTTCTTTATTTTTCACTTGAGAAAGCTCCCTTTTAGGCTTATCTTTCCAGCTGTAAGTTGTGGCCCCATTGGTCTTGGAAGCTTTTCTCCTTTTTAGTTGTTGCTCCACCCTTTGAGATTTGTGGACTAGCTTCTTTACTGTTGCATAAGAATGTAGCTCCATCACATCTTGAATTTCTCTATTCAAGCCATGAAGAAACCTAGCCATTGTTGCCTCTTGACCCTCCACAATTTCAGCCCTCATCATCATCAATTCCATTTCTTTGTAGTAGTCATCAACATTCTTGTAGCCTTGGAATAGTCTTTGGAGCTTGTTGTGGACTTCTCTTGCATAATAAGTGGGAACAAATATTTCTCTCAAGAACATCTTCAAGCATTCCAGCCATTTATTCTTTGTCTCCTCAACCTCCCTATGTCCATTTGAACTTGGTTCCACCACACCAAAGCATAGCCGCCAAATTCAAGAGTTGCTAGAATCACTTTTTTTTCTTCATCAAATTGTTGGCATGATAAAATTTGTTCTACTTTTATCTCCCACTCAAAGTACTCTTCGGGATCATAATTGCCAAGGAACTTTGGAATTTTTATTTTCACTCCACTAAACCCTCAATTCCTCCCTTCTCTTTCTTCTCTTCTAAGCCTCCAATCTCCCTCATCTCTATTTTGCCTCCTATGATTGTTTCTTCTATTATTTTCTCTCCTATCCCCCCTCTCATTCATCTCATCTTCATAACTTCCTCCATGAGAGGATGCATACTCACTCAACCTCTTATCACCATAAGCCTCTCCATCCACACTTCCAATGGAATTACTCCTTCTTTGGATTCTCCTTTGTAACTCCTCAAATATTGCATCCATCTTGGTTTGTAAATGTTCCATTTGTTTTGAAATGGCCTTCATCAACCTAGAGGTCTTAGGTGACAAAGCTTCTTCTCCACTTGAGTTCATCCTTCAAAACAAATGGTTAGCAATAACACAAGTATATAAAGAAATTCTCACCACTCTCTAAGTGTTTGTCACTCACACTCGTGTTTGCACACTTTATCTAGGCTTTTTCTTTAATGTTCTCTCTTGCCTTTTTCCACTCTAGCTTCTCTTTAGTTCTTAAGCAACACTCTCAATCCAATCAAACTTCTTTACTAAAGGGAAATAGGAAACAATTCTAGGCCAGACTCAAGAGTCCAAAGAACAAGAAAACTCTAAGACAAAACCTTGGAATTTTTAAGAGACAAGCAACAAAAGTAAAATTTTAGAAAAGCATAAACTCAAAGTGGAATTTTAATGAGACAACTCAAGGATAATGGCTGTACCAAACTGCACAAGGAGGATATACCAATCAAATTCAATTGTTAGAAGCCAAATTTCATAAAGTTTGCATGTCATACAAGTTCACTTAGTTTTGTGGTTCAAAAGAATCTTTAAACTTGTAACCTTTGCAACTTTTCTTTGCTTCTAAATTCTGTTTTTACTTTGAATTTTCCAGCCACCAATTCAATACTTCTTGGTTGCACTTTGATTGTTTTTCCAGTCATAATTTACAAACTTTTTGGGCGGCACTTTGATTATTTTTCCAGCCATAAATTCAATACTTCTTGGCTGCACTTTGATTGTTTTTCCAGCCACAATTCACAAAGTTTTTGGGCTGCACTTTGATTATTTTTCCATTCACAAATTCACAAACTTTTTGGGCTGTACTTTGATTATTTTCCAGCCTCAAATTCACAAACTTTTTGGGGCTACACTTCTTTGTTTTTCTTTTGTACAAGTTCAAGAATTCTTAAAGAAACTTGATGAATCACAAAAACTATGTATAACAATTGTAAAGGTTTGCTTCTAACAACTCAATTCAGTTTAGGCATAAGATTAGAATTATACAACACAAAAACAACTATTAACACTAGATTACAAGAATCAAAACTAGAAAATTAGAAAAATATCAAGAACAAATGAAGAACAAGAATACAAGAATTTAACAAGAACTTGAAACTAAACACAAGGGTGGGTGGCGGAATTCAACATAAAGCCCACACCACCAAAAAAAATTTCACGCAAGAGTCAAGACACTAGGAAAAGAAGAAGATTTATGGTTTTTGGATAGGTGCAGTTTTTTTACCTTTGAAGAAGTTCTTAGAACTGAACTTGAACAAGAGTCTCACAAGGATTAGGCTCTAGATACCATTGATGTATGGCTGAACCCATTAGGCATTAAATTTCCCAAATCTACCTTTGCAATGAAACCCAAACTTCAAGAATTCTCCAAGAACACAAGCTGTCCAACTTCCACGTGTAATAGAGCTGGTTGGAAGCTTTAAATGTGCAACAATGGAAGATGGAAAAGGTAAGAGATGAAGATGGATGGCACCATGGAAACTCTTTTCAAAAAGCCTAGGAAGAATCGCCACAATAGCATGAAGCCATTGATAAATGCAACTTGAAATGAAGGCTTCTCCTAAGTGACTCTTGGCTGATCCAACATGCCTAAGGTGCAGTATCTTAAGCCTTAAGGCATAGTATTTTAAGCCTTAAGGTGCAGCCAACAAGCTTACAAAGGTGCTACATAATTTACACACAAGTGCACCTACACATCTTTACACAATTGCACTAAAAGCCTTTTTATTTGTCACTACTTCTACTTCTAACAAGTGCTAGAATTTATGGAATTAAATTCTACTTTAGAGTACAAAATCCAGCCCTTATGGTCCTTGAGTTGGTGTTCTTCTTCATGCTTGTCCAAGTTAGCTTGAATGTGGTCTTGCAGGGCTTGAGTTCTAGCTCTTGTCATGGGTCCTCTCAAGCCACCCAATGGAAGTGCTTCAAGTTCTCCCTCTTGACCTTGAGCTTGCAATGGTCCTCCATCAATATGCCTAGATTGTTTTGTGTGGGCCATCTTCCACTTCACATGTCTTTCAATGGGAGATGGATGGTCAACAGTTGTTGAACCCCCATATTTGATTGATTCCTCCTCTATTTTCTTCCTTTTATCCTCTATCATGTTTTTCTCAAGTAACGTATAATCCCCGTGAGACAATAAGTCTGGACAGTCGTTATGATTTAGGATTTCTTGCGCCTTCTTTTTTATTCCCTATGAGTAAATTAGACACAATTTTAGCAAAATAATTAAGTAAATTTTAAATTTCTATTTCAAAAAAATAACACACATAACTAACCTGCCAAGAAGGGGTTTTGCTTCTTGCGACAATTTCCTCCCAAGTCTTTGGATTCAGAACATACTTATTACAAAAAGCCTTATCATCTTGCCTCTCCTTGTCTGCATATACATAATTAGAGGCCAGGGATGAATTAAATTGCCTCCATAATGTTGCCATCAATGAAATGACATTCTTCTTGCTGTTGGGTGCTTCTGGAATATCAAATGTTCTCTCTACATCACAAAATGACCATTTAAGAGTTAGTGAATGACAACCTTCTCAACTTAAATACAACCAATTACTGAAACTTATATGGTTTAGTGGACATATCACAATGTCATCCCTAATCAGATATTCAAAGCTTCCAGTATAGCTCTCAAATTAGGATAAAAATATAATCTTATCTCGAGCTACCATCCCTAAATATTTGTGGAACTTCTCTTTATGTGGCCCTGAAACTCTCCCAATGGCAGGATTGGCATGAACTAATACCTTGGGCTTATCCAAGTGTCTAATAGTCAAGCTTCTGAGTCATGTGGATTGTCTAGGCCTCCTGGTCGTAGACTCTAAAGGAGCTAATGACTAAAGAGGGGAGCTTGGAGATGTAGCCATGACCATATGCAAATACAACAAGCTATAAATTAGAGAACATTTCAAGTATACAAAGTTAATATCCAAAAAAGATAAAAGTTGATGGTATTATACAATATTATAAACATTACTTTTAGCTAACATAATTATGTAGAAATATTCTCCCACAAGCCTTCCTCATGATCATTACGATTTGTGTGTACATCATCCACTTCATGTTCTTCAATTATGGAAGGCATGTTTCGGGAGAAAGAAGGAGTCTTACAAATATGAAGTGTTGAGTCATCAGCTTGATGACTAACACCACTTGTTCTTCCTTGTAGAACCACTGACCATCTTGATTCACACGGATCTTTGAGATAAAACACCTATTTTACTTGTTCTGCCATGGTGAAAGGCTCCTCCTTGTAAGCAACCTTATCAAGGTCTCCCAAAGTAAATCCCATTTCATCCTGTTGCACACTGATATATCAATTAATCCATTTCAACATCAACATCAATAGCACCTTTAACCCAAGTTAATTGGGGTCGGTGGTAGATGAACCCAATGATAGATAGGAAAAAAAGAAAGAGAAAGGGAGAGGGGAAGAAAAAAGTGGAATAAGACAAAAGAGGGGAATAATAAGCTAAAATAAAATAGGGGTGAAAGGAATAGAGGAAAAATAAAGAGGAAAAAAACTAAAACAAGGGAAACAACTAGAACATAGAACTATTAATGGGTTTAACCCTCCACCAAGCTTATAGCTTTTCTCCACTCTATCCTAAGACATATCGTCTGGCAATCTATATCCCACTCCATTAAGTCTTGTTTAACTACATTTTCCCAGGTAAGTTTCAGTCGACCTCTACCTCTTTTTGTGTCAAGCTCTTGGTAACAAACTCTTGTTCTTACGGGAGCATCCAGTAGTCGTCTCATAATGTGCCCAAACCACCTCAATCTATGTTCCCTCATCTTTTCACATACCGGTACCACTGATACCTTTCTTCGAATATCCTCATTTCTTATCTTATCCATCTTCATATAACCACAATCCACCTTAACATTCTCATTTTTGCTACCCCTATTTTATGTTCATGTTGCCTATGTGCTGGCCAGCGTTCCACTCCATATAACATTGTCGATCTTACAGCTGTTCTATAGAATTTTCCTTTTAGCTTAAGGGGAATTTTGTGGTCACACAAAAACCCCGATGCACTCCACCATTTCATCCATTAATCTATTTACACCTTAAAAATAGGCACTCTGAGTTACTATAATCAAGCTCCAAGATTTCTTAAATCACTACAAAGTATGGCATGGACACATGAATAAGGTTGTTATCTGATGCACTACAAAAGTGTAAGGAATCAACATCAAGACTAATCCTACTATTTTGTACTCTACTCTTATCATCATGTGAATTTGTGTAGAAGGAAAAGTTGTTGATATCATATCCCTTCCAAGTGGGGACATTTAGCGTTGGCCCAACAGCTAACAGTCTCAATGTTTCAGAAGCATTGTCATTACCCAAGATTTTTTCTTTAAACCAATTTATGAAAATTTTATTATGCTTTTGCAACACCTTAATCATGTTACTTTTTGGGTGAGTAGCCATCAGATATTTTGTATGAGTAACTATGTATGGGAGAACCTCTTGGTTGATATTCAATATATACAAATGCATTTGATTCAATTTCTTGCGACCAATAGTTACAACACAGTAACCCTGTGAACCCTGACCTCCCCGTCTCTCATCATGACAGGTTTAAGGAAGCCCAATAGGTTTCACCTTTTCAATGTACTATGAATAGAACTCAATGGATTCTTCGACAACGTACCTTTCAACAACGAATGCAATGCTTTTGGACCCTTTTAAGACCTTCTTGTATCGCTCAACTAGGTACATCCATCATAAATAAACAGGGCTACATAATCTAGGCTCCTTCACCAGATGAACAATTAAGTGAACAATGACATCTAAAAATGAAGGAGAAAAATATATCTCCAATTGACAAAGGATAATAACAGCCTGATTCTCCAACTCATCCAACCTTTAAGGTTCAATGGCTTTACTATAGATAACATTGAATAAAAATAACATTCCAGTTATGGCAACCCTAACTTTGTTAGACAATATGCCTCGTATGACCACAACTAAGAGTTGTTGCATCAAGACATGGCAATCATGAGACTTTAAGCCAACTAATTTGAGATTCTTCGCCAATACAAGGCTCTTTATATTTGAAGAGTATCCTTGTGGGACTTTCAGACTCCACAGACACTCACAAAAACTTATTTTCTCTTTTCTTGACAATGTATGACATTTTGGTGGCAAATATGTTCATTGACCTTGTGACATCGGATGCAACTGCTCATGTATACCCATCTCAACCAAATCTTCATGAGCATTCAAACCATCCTTTGTCTTTCCTTTAATGGTGCCAATTAAACTATGACATACATTTTTCTCCATATACATTACATCTATACAATCTCTAACATCTAGAATGGACCATATGAAAGATCAAAGATTATTGACCTCTTCTTCCATATGTTTTTCTCAGTTGTATCCTTCTTTTGGGTCTTCCCAAAGAGAGCTAGGATGTCCTTCACCTTCTCATAAACTTCATTTCCAACTAAGGGTTTTGGTGAACTTTCATTCTCCTATATTCCATTAAAAGCATTTTTCAATCGTTGATATAGGTGATAGGGTTTAAGAAATCTACGATGCCTAATGTAGACTATCTTTTTTCCATGCTTTAGTTGGGCATAGCTTGTCTCTTTTTCATACTCGTCACTGATGTGTGATGTTTTCATTCAACTTCAATCCATGTATCCTCTTCTGTCATACTCACAAGGTTATCCCATATGCATAAAGATCTTACTTTTTTCATAAAAGGTGTGACCCTATCCTATTTAAGAAGACATTTTTTACACTTGATTCATATGTAAAGATTAAGTCTATTTTTGCTAAATTTGACAAAATTTTGGCAACATTTCTCATTGATCTCCAAGTACATGAAATGAAAGTGGTGACATCAATTCCACCACAGTCAAATATGCACCCGGAGAACAATGAAATGCACTTTACTGAAATTTCATCAAATTTAACAAAAGAGACTTAACCTCCACGTAAGAATCAAGTATAAAAAATAAACTCTTCCCAAACTTTCCAAGTGGACAATTCAAGATTAAATACAATGATTAATCTCTAATCGTTGGTTGGATCCGGTAAACAGGGTAGCTCCACGAAAGGCTAAAAGAACATTAAAAAAGTGAATCATCTTTCTTTCTCTTTCTATACGCAATTTCCTCATCACGACAATGAAACATGCCAGCCCTAAAATCAGGAAAAGCTTAGGGAGGGCAACTCCCACGTCTGAGCAATCGAGGCCGGTCACTCAGAAAATAGAACGTTAGCCCAAAAGCTCAAATGGAAAACTAAGTTTCACTCTTAATGCATATAACTTTAATAAAACATTAATCATTAATCACATAAACAAGTTATAAAACAATATATATATATATATATATATATATATATATATATATTTATATATATATATATGAAAATAATAAAAATAAAATGAACAAGAAACTTACTTGAACATAAGATCAAATAACTTGCAGGACCAGATGACAACGATGAGGGGACAAACAATGAGGATAAAGGCTAATGGAACAATACAAGCAATAAAATTTTATTTGATTACAAAAATAAAATGTACAAGACTAGATGACAAAAGATCACTCTATAGGAACGGGTATAAAAATATAAACTCTAATCATTGAATATTGTCCAAAAGCATGAATAGATGACAATGATATACCCTTGTCCATTACTCATCCAAAAAAGTTGGTGTATGTAATATTTAACTATTTTTAAAACATTATTTTTTTTAAATGCCTTTACCTGAAAAATTTCTAATAAGACAAGTTAATGAATCTCCTTAAATCAATTTTTATATGCATTATACAAGAAGGACATGGAGCATTATTTTCAGTCATGGAGGCTCTAACATGACACGTAAACTTCAATTTTGTAGTTTTATACCCGTGCGTTCTTAAATCTTCTTAGCTTTTTTTTTAGGTTCTATTTTGTATTTTTTTGTTAATAAATTATATCTATTAGAGTCATGCAGTTTGCATCATCCCTTCATTTTTACTAAGTCATTAGACAGTTCTTACAATTTTACTTATAAACTAGGAAGGGAATTCAATTCGTCCAATTCAAACGTGACTAGATCCTAAACACCTGCAATGCTCTTATGCTTTCAAATGTTCTTAGAAGAAATAAAGTGGGAGAATAAATAACCATTCAAACTGGTTCCTATTGTAAAGTTTTCTAAAATAACAAAAAAGATAAATGATTGCCACACTTTTAATGTACAAGGTGCAAGTAATATACTATATAAATTTATAGTGAGTCTAGATCTTAGCTTATCTTATACTCTTTATACATTGCATGTCCTTGAGCCTTTCTTAGACTAGTACTGCTATTTGGTTCATACCAAAATTGAACGAAAAGCCTAGCATGTCAGGGATTCCTCAAGCTTCTATCTCAATACCAATCCTTTAAACCCTAAATGAAGGTCACTACTTAGGTAAGAAAGAAGCATTGATCCACTTATACTCTTGGAAAAGGAAGCATAAGATTGGAGGTTAGTGGGATTAAACATGTGATAACATATGTGTTCTATGTATCAGAATTAAAAATAGTCTACTCAGTATTGGACAACTTCAAGAAAACGTTATAGTTATAATGATTTAGAGAGGAATGTGTAAATTGTATTATGTAGATAATGCTTATCAGCAAATAAACCATGTTCATCCAATTCATACAAATAAAATTAATGAATGAGTGTTAGTTAATTTGGCACTCCCAATTCCTTTTTTATAAATGAAACAACTAACTAGATTATAATTGGCATAGCTAATCTAACGATAAATAGTGTTGCATTGCATGACTTGTCAATAAAAGGGAAGTTTTAGCATATTTAAATGATTACTAATATGAAGCTAGCAAACTATATCCCAAATGTGCATAAGTGCAATTTCCTCTACCATTGCTAACAATATATAAACATTCCACATCCACTGACTTTAAACTTTGTGTAGGCTTTTAATAAGGAATTGGGATTTAGGAATATGTTTGAGTTTGACTTTGAAATTTTCCCATTTGATATGCCTTTCATCTTAGGCAACAATAACACATATAACTAATTCACCAGCTTTCTAGAAATGGACTAAGTGGAAGGGTGTGACTGCGAGATAGGATACAAAAACTAGGCTTTGGCCTTTGCCAAACAATAAATATAATAACTTTGGATGTTGTATAGTTTGCTTCTAAGACAAAAAATATTTTCCAAATAGATCAGACTATATTTAAATATGAAAAATACAACATGTGAGAATAAGCAAGTAAGAATTATTCAGTTGTATCTTTTAACAAATTTAGTTGAATTTACCAGTTCAATTTTGGTTTAGACATTAAAAAAATAATATAAATATAATGAGTATTCCTAATCAAGTGTGTTTTATCTTTGAGAATCTAATTTTGAAATATCATGAGTATAAAAATTTTAAATGGTTAACTAATAAAAAATTATTGTAGGCTAGAAACAAGTAGTAACTCCCAAAGCAAGAATTGACATTATGAAAATTCTAATTAAATGTGTCACCGTCCGTGAACTAACCCAACAGCTACATACTTTAAAAGGGAGCATACACTATTGGTTGAAATCCAACTATGTATCCAATAAAGTAGGAAGTTTTGATACAAATAGGCATAGGTACCTCCTATTGAAACCTCAACACAACAAAGCTAGCCAACCTCAAACAACCTTGTTATCTCTCTTTCACACTCACTTATACTCTAATCTCTTTTTCATGGAATTTTTTGTACCTTATCTAATTTCAGTTCTAGTGATTGGCTTTTCAAAACTCAATGGGGGAAGAGAGAGCCAAAACTATGGCACAAATTTGTAAAGGATGTAAAGAGTGGGGATTTTTTCAGGTACTTATATAATTTGTGTTTACAATGAATGGCTCCTAATATGCTTTATAACATCAGTTTAATACATGTTAAAGCCTTATATCTTAATAGATGAAAAAAAGTCAGACATCACATAAAAAATGATATTTCCTATAAGGTAGGACACCACCAATAATTTCATGCACACTCTCCCTATCATACTTTCTCTTATCTACAAGAAATCAATGCTCTCATCTATAACTTTAAGAAAATTGAAGTAAATCAAAATTATATCTGTCTTACTCTTGATGACTAAAATTGGTGACTTCATCAAAACATGGATGACATGAAAAGGAAACCATGAATTTCAAAACCATGGACAATGACCATAGAACATACTAATTAAGTGGTATCATGTCATGAGTCATGACACAATAGGTAGAGCTTCAGCATGAATGCATAGCTGACTTGTCACATGGATGCAGGGAAACCATTGTAAAATATTGGGTCGAGCTAAAGAAATTGGCAGAGAAAGTGATGGAGGTGATGGATGAGAATCTTGGCTTAACCAATGGGTACATCAAGAAGGAACTGAATGGTGGAGATGGAGACAATGCCTTCTTTGGCACCAAGGTGAGCCACTACCCTCCATGTCCCCATCTAGGACCCACTACAAGAAATAGATTCATTAAAGGATTCAACAAATCTCTATATACACAAAAGTGTTATTGAATGTGAATCAGAACTTGTAATTTGTTACAAAGAGACTAGTTACAACATTGTTATAGATATCTGTGTGGATGAAGGATGCCCTGTAACACCCCAAATTTTCCATAACTATAGTCCAATAGATACTTACGAAAGTCTTAAGATAGGGAAGATTTGATTATATGAGTGAAATATCAATTGGAGATATTACGGAAACATCTGAAGAAAAACAACCATATTACCCTTTCCGTAAAATAGAAATAACAGAAATATCCTTGAAGGTCATAATGACAAAAATGCCCTTGAGGGTAAAAGGAAGATAATGCCCTTGGATATTTTTGAGAATTACAAAAGTGCCCTAGATATTTTAGAAAGATATTTTAAGGTGAAAACTTACATAAATACCCTTGGATATTTTGGAAATGACAAGAATACCATTAGATATTTTGAATAGATATAAATGACGATTATGTCCCTAGGACAAATAGTAAAATTACCAAAATGCTCTTTAGGTCAAAAATGACCAGATGATTTTAGAAATTTTGTGGGAACCAGGAAAATGGATGAGATGCTCTTAGATAACTAATTATTAACATGGTTGGTGACAAGAAACCCTAAACTAGAATTTCTAGGAATTTTAATAGATATTTTGAAAAGAGCTTAATCTAGACTACCTCAGGTATCAGAAGATTATAAGAAAAGGATGGACATAATCTATAGGATTTTCTCTTAATTATGGGAGGAATAGGTTTCCTAAATAAGATAGCTTCATAAATTAAATAATTAAAAGCAAATTGGACCAATAAGAAATTAGAATTTGGCTATTACATGTAATAAAAGAAAAAAATTTGTTGATCTGGTTCCCTAAAACAAAGCCTTGACCGTGTGATATAAAATCAATGGAGAAAGATTTAAGAAACTTCAAGATGGGCCACATGGAAGGTTAAGAAGCTTGGAAATTTGCCATTGGTCCAATTGAAAAATAAGGTAATAATGAATTAAGAAGATTTTTTGAAGAAAACTTCCTCTTGACTCTTTTGGACACGTAGATAGTTAGAGATATTATTTCAAAAATCCCAACGGTTAAAAGTTATATATGTAGGATAATAGTATACCCTTAAAATTTTAAAGAGATCCAACGGTTAACAAATCCAGAATGAGTATTTTAATAAAATGGGTTTTGGAAGAGACTTTGTGACCAAACCACATAAGAAAGCAATTAAAGACTTGACCTACAAGCCTTGAACTCCACATGCAAATGGAGATAAATAGAGAAGAATATAGAAAAATCAAGAACTAGGACACTTGGAGGGTGCAAAATGCCTAGCCAATAAGGTGAAACCTAGTGGAAAGTGAGTGATGATGACTTAGGAAGATTTTTGTAGCAAAGCTAGCCTTCCACGTGAAATGAAGCCAAATGAATTGTTCCACCAGCCTAGCCTTCAACGTGCAAGAGAGAAGAAGGGAGAAGGGTGTAGAAAAATCAAGAATTTGGCCACTTGGAAGGTGAGGAATGGCTAGCCAATAAGAAAAAAACCAAGTAGAAAGCTAGCCATCATAACCCTTGGATATTTGTAACAAAAATCAAGCTTAATCACCATATAAAAGGATGATGGGAACCGAAATTTTGGGCTGTCCTTAAGGGAGTTTCAACGTGTAACATCCATCCTAAAACACTTCTATTTCATTTCTTTCCAATTCACCTTTTCACCTAGAACAAAAATAAAAGCCTATGCCTTGGAAGTCCACGTGAAGAATTAAGGAGGAAGGCTGTCCAAAAAGCTTAAGGAAAGTAAGGTATGGGGAAGTTTATGATAAGCCAAGTTTGAATATTAATTACATGAGAATCCTTACTTGATTTCATGGAGAATTAAGCTTTGTAGGCTAGGTATTTGATGAATTGCCTCAAAGAACCAAAGATTTCTATATGAATGGTTATTCAATTAAATAACTTGATTTTAGTTTTATAAATAATTGTTGAATAGATAACTTGAATCTAACTTAATTAATGAAAGTTAAGATGACTTACAACATGTTTTATGATTATTTCCAAGAAAATAATTGTTTAGAAGTATAGTGTATAATAGAATATTTTGCTACAAGTATATGTTTGATTAAAAGTATTCTATGATTCCTTGAGCTTATATATTTAATTGATGCTAAAAATATGTTGACTTGAATCTACATGTATTATAATTATCTTTAAAAGAAAAAGTTGTTTTCAATGGTAGTTACGTAAATGGTTTCTAAAGTTTAGATGTTTTATTAAAGCGGAGTACTAAAGTGATATAGTTTGTTAAAATAAATACCTTGAGCATGTTTGATGTGATACTAGAATTATGTTGAACCTATGTTTATTGTGTTGGACAATATAAAGATTAATATTAAAGCTTTCTTTAAAGTATTTTATGAAAAGAGATAAAAATGGTTCAAGTGTTATGATGTTGAAAGAAATGTTGTAGACATGTGTTGTTGAGTGTTCTATCAATTATTATAAAATTTATGTGTTGCTTGATGATGACATATGAAATAAAAATGATTATTCATGCATGTTTTATATACATATACCCTGCGGGGGTTAAGCCGCGTTACCTCAAGAGGAGGAATGTCAGATAGCCAGAATTGAGACGAGCGTTTAGACAAAAGGTGTCTAAGCTGGGGGGTAGTAACAGTGGGGAGATCACCTACCCATGATGATCACATGTAGTGTGGGTGTGAGTCCTTTTGCAACACTGACCTACCCTGACTGATCGATCCAATTCAGAGAGTGTTGAGCTATCTTGACTATGGCCATTTGAGAAGATTTTGAGAGATTCATGCATCATATAAAGAAGTTGAGCATGCATTACTTGATGAGTAGGTTGTATATCTGTGTATTGCTGTGTGGATGGTGTGATTTGAATTGAGTGTGAATAATGCATGATTCTTATTTTATAAATAATATTATGACTATGTGTGTATATATAATCCTTTATATATGTTTTATTCAAACTGTGTTTGTCATAAACTTACCCTATTTTTGTGTCTGTAGTTGACACCTGCAATGACCTCAATTTATTTGAGCGAGCAGAGGAACAGTAAAGCAGTGGATAATTGTGAAGAGAAGATGATGAAGATATTTTGATGGATTGTATTTGTACTGGACTATAGATCAGTTTGTATTTTATGTTGGCATGTATTTTGGAACTGTATGACAGACTATATTTTAGACTGTATATTATTTTGAACTTAAAAACGTTTAAGAGCAAGTAACTCGTTTATGATAATTACGTTTCGCAAAATTAATTGTGGACTTCGAACGTACACAATTACAATATTGATGATTAGTACCTTTTGTATAAATTATTCTAAGCAAGAAGAAAAAAAATTTCCGTGAAATTTATAACTAAAGATGATTTTCAAGTAAGTTGAAAAGATTTTTTAATCAAAAACCACTAAATACAAGATAGTAAAACGAGGCGTTACATGCCCTACCAAGGATAAGATTTTTACAGGTAGAAAAGTAGATGAAGAAATCTACAAAATCTATTGTTTTGGAATTGTGAAAATAAAGAAACAGTGAAAAATAATATTAGGATCAATGTATTGAATCCACCAACAAAAGAGGAAACTGATAAGTCCAAGGTTTGATGCAACAGGATGAAGATGCACCTCAAAAACCTAGAACCATGCCACACATTACTCTTGTTGGATACAGGGGGAGCTGCAAGAAGATCAAAGCAAGGCTGAAGTAATTGGCTTGATGTTTTACCTTTTTACATGCCCAATCAATTTGAAGGCAATTTTAATTTGTCTAAGTGGTTCAAGTACATTACCTTGTGATCCTTGCATTGCATTTGCATACTCACTTACATGCATTCATATCTGGAATATAGGATTAATTGTTTGCATTTGCAAAGAAAATTTCATGGCTTATGTTTTTGGAAAAATCAGATTGTGCACTGCTTTAATCGATTACAGGCACTATGTAATCAATTACATGCGTGTGTTTATTTTTGGAAAAGCCATGAAGAACACTTTAATCGATTACAAGCAAGGCGTAATTGATTCCCAAGTGCTTTTTACAAATGATGTGTGTCTGCTTTAATCGATTACCATTCTTCTGTAATCGATTACAAAGGCTTATTTCATATCTGAGCTTGTCTGCATTAATCGATTACCGTTCTTATGCAATCGATTGTCGAAGCTTATTTTCACATACTTGATGACTACTTTAATCGATTAAATCATGTATTAATTGATTATTTTGTTCGTGAAAATTTTGCAGAAAGCTCAAGAAAGCATTAATTGATTATCTAGTGTATTAATCGATTACTTATGTTAAAATAATCGATTACACTAATGTTTTAATCGATTACATTCGGTTAAATCAGTTTTCTATTTAAAGCTTTATGGGTCTGCACTTAAAAGAATGAACTACTCTTAAGTTTGTGATTTACCCAAAGTTTTCAAAGCTTTCAAAAGTTCAAGATACTGATTTACCAAGTAAAACACATCTTGTGTTAGAAAAAAAGATTATGATTTTTATAGATGATGTGTTAGAGAAAAAGAGTTTTTCAAGAGAGTTGATTCTAAGCATTGGCATTCATACAACCTGGATTGATTGGTAACTTTGTTCATTCATTCATTCATTCATTAAGGATCACAGGTTGTGTCTCTCTTGAATCTTTCTTTTAGAATTTCTGAGTTTCAAATTCTGTTGTGAATATCAAATAGTTTCTTTCAAGCCTTCTAGATTAGTGTTCTCTAGGGATAAAGATCTAAGTAGGGTTCTTAGGTTCTTTGTGATTTGTTTTCTAATAGTTTTTTAGAATTCGGATTCTTTATCTAGGGTTTATAAAGATAATCACTTGTAATTACTTGTAAAAGAATGCTTTTGATTTAGTGAATACTCTGACCTAGTGTTGGTTAAAAGACACTGGATGTAGCCTCCATGTTAGTGAGGTGAACCAGTATAAATTGTTGTGTCTTGTGTTTTAAGTCTGAATATCTTTCATTACTTGTATTTGCGTGATCAAACTATAATCAACAAGAAGTAGTTCTGACATTACATGAATTACAAGGTGTATCTTGATTGAAAGAAAGTTTCTGATTTTGATTAAGGGTGATTGAGTGATACGATTCACATTTTAAATCCGCAAATTGTTTTAGAGAAAGTTTTAAATATCTGTTTTAACCAATTCAATCCCTCTCTTAGTTATTTGAAGTGTGTTCATTGTGTTTTTAACTCTCCACTCTAGCCCTGTCGAATCCCAAGTTCTGCCAGTAGTGGCTCACCAAATTATCTGGTAAAGCAATGGCAAAGTCACCAACTCACATGACGACCAAACTTTGTGACAATAAACTTATTGTGGTGGCATTTTGTGATTATATAATAGCATAAAAAATCTTTAGAGTGTCGATGCATGATTGTGTTACATGTGCAGGTAATATCGACTTAAATCAAAATTACTTACTTTATCCTCTAAATTGAGTTAGTTACTTTAGAGGAACCTAATCCGATTCGTAAAAGCTAGAATTTTTCATAAATATTAGTTTCAAATAGGTTATGTGGGTTGCCATAATTTTCTTGGCTAATTCTGAAACTTATTTCGATAATTGACCCTCCAGGATGGAAAAATTAGTTTAGAAATCTAATAGCACTCTGGCCAAGACCATTGGCACATTGGTATCAATCATTGGGGCCTTGTTATTGTCTCATATATGCAATTTGAAATAACAATAATCATACTAGAAAGGGTTGAATAGTGTGCTAATCATAAATAATAAAATTTTAAAACATTTATCGCAGATTCAAACAGATGTGTGTGTGTGTGTGTGTGTGTGTGTGTGTGTGTGTGTGTGTGTG
>QARZ01000504.1:0-11543 GCA_013407115.1 Glycine latifolia
AAAAAGGGATTGTTTAAAATTTAGGTCCCTATCTATCCATGGTCAGTGCATTGATGGTGGCCATGTTTCATACTTCATAATTGCATGGATGGAAATAGAATGGTGGCAATAAGCACCGGGGTACTAGGGGGCATATCACTCTGTTTGGAACTCCTTCGAGACTCGGGGTTGATCACCATGGGGGGAGCGACCAGTGCACAATAGGGTGACCTTGATGAGCTACTGCATCATTTTCTAGAGAGACTATTTCCATGAGGATGGTACCACATTTCATTCTGAGAGATGAGTCAGGTGCGTGCATCATTCTAAGCATGATTGTTTTGATTTGCAAAATAAAGTGGATAACTAGTTTGTTAAGTGTGAAATGAATTGATGGATTATTGATAATGATTGTGTTTGTTATTGAAGATTTCTTTCTAATTATTGTCATATGATGCTTGTTGTTTATGTATAATAAACTCACTCTTGCATTTGTTGTACCATATGATTGGTACTTGTGATGATCGCGAACCTCGTTCGTGTGAGTAGATGAGCAGAATTAGGTGACTCTGGAGGAAGATTCTTTTTGGTTGGAGTCACTAAGCTGACGTGATGACGTTGGAATTCTTTTTAGAAAAGAGTTGTGTTTTGTAAAGCAACTCTTTCTTAGTTAGTCTTTGATTCTTTTGTTAGACATGTAAGAGTCCAAGTATAAATACATGTAAAACTGAATTAAGTATTGACATGTGAATCATATATATATATATATATATATATATATATATATATATCAATTAAATTATGTAATTATATCGTGTGTATGATAATTGCATTATCGCGAAAAATTTACTACCATTTTCATAATCAAATTAATGGAGTTTTCATTAAAATTCAAAATTGCACGATTTAGAGTTAGTGATATCGTAGCGACGAGGCGGGTCGTTACAATATCCCTTTGGTTGTTGCTTTATCTATTTTATTTAAATTAGTAATTCAAATAAAAATGTTGTTGGAAGAAACATTTGAAAACAGTATGAATAGCACACAAGAACCAAGAGGGGGTTGAATTGGTTGTTCTCGGTTACTTAAAAAATCTCTTAAACAATTAGAGTTAAAAAAGATCATATCACAAAACAACCTCTGGACACTTTTCAATCAATCAAACTCCTTTCTTTAAAGAATGCAATGACAATAAAATATTTCAGTTGATTATGAAAAGTTTCCAACGAATGACAATTAATAACCACAAGAAAAGATAAAGAAGAAGTAGTCAACCCCAAGATTTATATTGGTTCACTTCTCAACCTAGAGAAGCTACATCTAGTTCTCATAACAAACTAGTTATAAATTCCACTAATAGCAAGTTGTGTCTTACGAGCTTATACAATCACTCTCAATCAGACCTAGATCAAGAACAAAAAATCTAACTCCCTTAGACTCTCTGTGATCAAGACATAGAGAACTTCATTCTCTACTCTTCCCTCTAGAAACACCTATCCTAGACAAGCTTTAAGAAAGACTATTGCTTTAGTTACACAAACGACAAATTCTATAAAGAATTAAACCAAAGTAGAATGGAGAGAAACAACCTAATGATCCACTACTTATGAATGCAAATGATTACCAAACTTGAATCAAGATTGAATGCAAATCTCAGAACATTCTCTCCAAGTTCTTCTTTAGAATGTTTCCCAAAAAGAAATCCTCTCAAGAAATCTTGAAGCTTGAGGATTTGAGGTTCTAACACAGAATAACTCAAAGTATATTTTCTCTCTTCAGAAAGGTTATGAAAATCTTTGATATTTTGTAGTTGTAATTTGTTAAAACACTCAACATCTATTTATAGAAAACTGTTATAACTGCCAATAATCGATTAAATCACTTATGTAATTAATTAAACCAGGTATATAATCGACTAAAGTGTTCTTGAGCTTTCTAGAAAAGACTTATGGACAAAGTAACCAATTAAATCACAATGTAATTGATTATCATAGAAAGTCTTATTCAAAATTGTTGCCAAGTAATCGATTACCAGTATGCTATGTTAGTATATGGATGTCCTAGAGACAATCTTTTCATTAGATTAGGACATACATGTACTTTTCATATTGTCATGAATAAATTATAAGCGCTCTTTATCTTGTTTCATATTCCGTCTCGATATCATTATTAATATATGAGTAATTGGATAAAACCCTTGGAATATAATAGGTATCTCTTGAGTATCAGTGATGGGATCATGATCATGAGGATTCAAGGATACCAGATGTCTACTCCTAAATTTTAAGTTCCTAGTCTAGAGACACTGAGAATGGGGATCAGGGATCTCGGGTAAGACTAGCACGGCTTATCTACTTGTATGCAGATACAAGGTAAAGACCTCATGAGCTACAGACATGGAGATGTCTTAGCTAAAGTCGTGGGTGGACCTATAAGGGTATAGCTCGCACTGAACGAACCCACAAAGAGACTCTATGAGGAAATCTCACAGATAGTATCATTAGAGTAATCTCTTATTATTTGGGTATGTCTTTTCCTTAGACCAGAAGTTTTCACCTAGACTATGTTCTAGAAGACATGCTTTGATTGTATACCTCGTCTGCCTGAAACATGGAGACACATAGGTATACCTTTGGGCATGTCCTGAAAGAACATGAGTCTAGGGTGACTAGCTGAAGGAATTCGTCAAATCTCTGTGAGAGATTAGGTTATCTGCAAACCGGAGAAATCGGGATGACATTTACGGGACTCAGGAATCTATGCATAGTAAAAGAAATCATGAGATGATTTGCCTTTAGAGTCAGTAAAATTGGAGACTCCCTATTTCGTATTAAAGCTTACCCTAGACCGCAAGGGCTGATACGTTTCCTTACCCTAGGTTTTATGGGAAGGTAACTGAGACGAAAGGAAATACATACGGGAACTAAATAGATTTAATAGGATGATCTTGTCATTTACCTAACTAGTTCTGGGGCAACAAAGCATTGCTAGTGCTCTGTGTTGTCATTAAATGAGTAGTGGCCTTGTTGGGCCCAAACTCAGTTATGTCAGTAGCTATGTTGGGCCTAATGGGTCACACACTAACACTTTATTGTCATGACATTATAGCATTAAAGGTTTTGGGCCTAATAATGGTTGTTGGCCCAAGAAAGAGTTTGGATACTTATCTTAAAGAGAGAGGGGCGCATGAATGGAGTTAATGGGTTTGGATAGTCCAAGACATTATTAATTAATTTAAATAGTTAAATTAATTATCTAATATTTAAATTTGATAATTTAAATATTTGAATTTAAATATGAATTAACTATAGTAGTTAGTTTCATATCAAAAGGAGAAGATAAGAGCTAGATTTGAATTTAAATTCAACTAGAATCTTATCATGATCATGTCCTAGATTTTAGGAAGAATTTTGAGGGCTGATTATGGGCTTTTACACCGCTAATATATGATTATCTTTTGGCAAAATTAAATCCCAAGTAATTGACTTGGTCTTAGGAAGATAAGATAGGAGGTTGTTGGAAATTTTGAAATGCAACAACTCTATCTTATCTTCACGTGTGGGATGCTTCATGATCAGATTTTTTGGTTAAAAATCTGACTCAAACTCTTCTATAAAGTGTGCTATTGTGATCGTAGTTCTCTAATAATTTGAGAGGAAAAACCCTAATCTACTTTCCTCTATTTTCACGTGCCCCTTTGAGTGAGTGTTGGAAGAAAATTCAGCCACCAATATCATCTATTGGTGAGCCTCTTAGATAAGTAAAAACACTTTAAAACATAACCTTCTTCCTCTCCATTGGTGTGCATAGCCTGCCTCCTTTGGTGTTTGTTGGTAGCCTTCAAGAAGTGTTCTTGAGTCTTGACAAGAAGTGGTGTGGATCAACATTAGAGGGTTTGTATCTTCAAGCCTATCCTTGATCATCAAATTTCGAATATAAACAAGGTAACATCTATGTCCTAAAGAATGATTCTTGTGTGGTATGTGTGTTTCCGCTTTAAAAATTTTGTTTTTTCTCACATGCTTTCAGGCTTCAAGGTCCATTTTCTTTCATGTTGTAATCGATTATCACAGGAAGTCCATTATGTGATTATGAACTATGTAATTGATTACCACAAACTCATAATCAATTAAAATGTTCTTAGTTCTCCAGTAATAGATTACCAATGACTGGTAATTGATTAAACTAGTGAGAAAATATTTTTCCAAAACTTGAAACTTTGAACACTTGGCTTTTTAGGCATTCATGAAAACTTTGTGTTTTAGAATTTTTTTTTATGAAAACATGAATGAGTTTTATGCAATGGATCATAGGATGACTCATATTAGACATACACAATTTACATATGTCATTCAATTGAATTGGCATGTAAAAGCCTAAACATTTCATAGTCTAAGAACCTCAGCTTCTTGATCCTCTTTAGCTCCCCCTGATTCTAACAACATTATCCAATCTTTATTGGATATAGTTTTGGATAATTCACAATTATCCTTACAACCTAACATCTTGAATTCAAAATTTAAATTTAAATTTCAAACTTAAAATTTGAATTCAAATTCAATCTATGTCCTAATTCATAATTTAAATATGAATTCGAATTCAAATTTTAAATTCAAATTTTGAATTTGCCCAACACTCATTTTGCTCAAGTCAACTTCTTGACTTACTAGGACCCATGGCCCTAGATCCTATTGGGCTTATTAGTGCAGAAACTAATTTCTCATTAATAGCCCAAATGGGGAGCATGCTTTAATTGGACTTGGAGTCCAACTCCATCCCAATTATACCTTTAGTCTTGAAAAAGCCCAATAACTATTATTGGCTCAAACTTGCTAATTATAAGTGTAACGACGCTACTGTATCACTAACTCTTAAACACATCATTAATGTAACTTTTTGATGAAAAGAACACTCCTTTTTATTTGTCAAAGAGAAGCTGTGGTAAATTTTTTTGGAAGTATTATAAATGTGTGGTTTTCGATTAAAAAGTATTCATAAAGCATATTTAAGTGTTAAACCCAGAAAAGCTTTAAGTGTGAAGTATTCATATCATTTTCAGTTAGTACAAATATAAATGTGTGGTTTACATTTTGGAAGATTCATCCATCAATTGTGGTGTTTCGATAGGTACCAAGTGTATTCAGGGCATCCAAAGCAAGCAAGATAAGCAACAAGGGCAAAAAGGTCATTTATGGGAAACCAAATCAACCCAAAATTGCCTGGGCCAAAAGCTTTCTTCACTGTTCAGAGTTAACTTGCCTGGGCGAGCATTTTATGTGTAATTCAGTCGCTTGGGCAAGTGGCATTCTTCAGAACTAAGTTTTAACTCGCCCAGGCGATTAAAAACAGGCCAAATCAGTTGCCTGGGCGAGTGGACCTAAGCTGGTCACCACTTCCTATAAATAGGCATGCAAATGAAGAAGGAAATAAGGATTTTTATGGAGTGAATGTGACGAACAACCCAAGAGGCTTAGAGAGAGGTGAGAGAAGAGAGAAAAGGAGTGGAAACTCTACAGAAACGGGCCGGGGATCGCCACCTTCTTCATGTCTTCTGTTGATCTCTTACTCTACACCATGATCGGCTAGTTTCTCCAAAGAATTAGATGTAATCTTTGTACCCTTCTGTATATATTTTAATATTTGATATGTGTATGAATCCTTTCTACTCATTCTGGTGATTTCATTCTATTCTTAATGCTTGATTCTACTTGATCACTAGTTTCATGAAATTAGATTCTGAGCTTGACTGGAAAGTGCCCTTAGGATTTGAACTAAATGATTTTACTCTTTATGTTAAGTTTCTAGGAATAAAGCATAACGTTTTGATGGCATGAGATTATGATTGTAATGCTAGGTTATTTACTTCATATGCGAGGGATCGATATTGGGTAAATATCCTTAGGATTCTCGAATGCGAGGGATCAATTTGGGGTGAATTAATGTGTGCATCAGTAATGTTAGAAAATGATTCATATAGGTTAAATGTTAATTGGATACTAAGGGTATGAACGATGAAACCCAATTCTACATTCTCATAAATTAATTAAATTCACATTTACTAGTTTTCATACTTTCCGTTATTTTCGTAAACTCATGAAATTCCATTTACACTTATTATACATAACTATTGAACTGTTAAATTTTATTTGGATTAACTGAGTAACTCAAGTCCCTATGGAGACGATCTTTTATAAATTTTGTAACCTGCAATGACAATTGGTACGCTTTCCTAGAGTCTAACAAGTTTCTAGAGCCACGCCGGGGAACATGAGTCGCTTACTCAGTTCTTTTAGATTTAAATTTTCAGTTTAGTAGGACCTTTTTATTTACTTTCCAAGGGTTTGATGAACCTGTCTGTGAGACATGGGAGAGATTCAAATCCTTACTACGGAGGTGCCCAAACCATAACTTTGATGATGTTGCACAACTATACATTTTCTACAGTGGTTTGAGACCTCAGACAAAGATGATTCTTGATGCCTCAGCTAGAGGTACTATGATGTCAAAGAGCCCAGAGGAAGCAATTGTAATCATTGACTCCATAGCAGCCAATGATTACCAGTCTCACCATGATAGATCTCTGATTCAAAGGAAAGGTATAATGAAGCTGGATACTCAGAATGCAATTCTAGCTCAAAATAAACTCTTGACTCAATAATTAGAGGCCTTAACAAAACATATAGGCCAACTTCCTCAACAATTTCAGCAAGGTGAATCACGGAAAACATATCAAGCTCATCAAGTACAACAAGTTCTAAGATGTGATTTCTATGGTGGAGAACATCAAAATGGCCATTGTCTAGCACCTGGTGAATGCCAACAGGAAGAGGAGGTTCATTATTTACAAAATCAAACCAGACCTCAACAAAAATTCCAAGGAAATTATCAAGGCTACATAGGTGGTCCAGGTTCAAATCAGCCTTATGGCTGGAGGCAACAAAATGATAATGCATATTATGGTCCAACTAACTCTTCTTTTGCAGGTTCTTCAAATAGGGGTCCACCACCACAACAACAAGAAGCCCAGCCTGATAGAATATCAAAAATGGAAGATACTCTAACTCAGTTTATGCAGATATCCATCACAAATCAGAAGAACACTGAGGCTTCCATTAAAAATCTTGAAGTTCAGGTTGGACAACATGCAAAACAACTGTCAGAGCATAGAAATGGACCTTTTCCAGCAAACACACAAGTTAACCCAAAAGAACAAATGGAGTGTTTTAGAGTGGATGTCTTGGATGAAGTAATTTCTAACTCTAAGAGGTCAATTCAAAGAAAACATTGACAGAAGCATTTGAGGAGATGAGTAAAGGTGAAGAAAATGAGAATTCAGATTATCTCCAACAGCTAGATGCTTTCAAGGAAATTCCTTACCAACAACCTCTCTTTGAAGAATTGTCAAAGGAAAAGAAGAATCAAGAATAAAAAATGGAGGTAAAAGTAGTATCCCCACATTTAAAATATGTTTTCCTTGCAGGTGATTCACAGAAACCAGTTATCAATAATTCAATTCTTTCTGAAGAAGAAAAGAAACTGGTGAAAATTATGAAGGAAAACATAGAAGCCAATGGCTCTCCACTGTTGTCCAATTGCTGGAAGCCTGAGCCATAACAAAGGCGTCCAGCTAATAAGACATTAAAGAAGCACTCCTGGGAGGCAACCCATTGTTTTTAAACTTTGTCTTAATTTATGTTATTTTTAAATTTATGTCTTATGTTTTATGAATTATATTTCTACTTTACTTTTGAATTTTATGTCTTATCTTTTTTAGTGTCTAATATGCTTTGTTAGAGCTATCATTGCATGACCTTGAGACATGCCTATTTGTCAGGAGGAGGCAAAGCAGATGATGATGAAGAATGTGGTAGATCCTGTTGATTATCTGAATGGAGGAGACTAAGCTCCTGAACCATGATCTTCAAAATCTGTGACATTGTTTTTATATTTATTTACCGCTTTCTTTACTGCTTTATTTCCTTTTTTACTATGTTAGACTTTTTGCTTAGATAAATTGTGTGCGTTTATGATTCTTTTTGGTATTGCACACTTTGATAGGGTACACAGAGGGTTCTCTCTTTTTGGAAGTACACATTTTTTATTAAATTCCTTGTGTTCTAAATTGTACAGAATATTGTAAATTCTATAAGTTGGGTGATTGGGAGGTTGATATGAGAAACATTGATAAACTTGGTAGAAAAAGAAAAGAAATGGGAAGTGATAATAGCTTGTTTTATCTTTGTTTGCTCTCCTATTCTCAAAGGTAATTTTGAATATCCAGAAAAACCAATATTTCTTTCAAGCCAGTCAGTCCCAACCCTAAAAGCTCTAATGATCCATCATAAATATGTACTTTGATTTGATGGGAAATGAACTGAAAAATTGATCTATAACATATCAGTGTTGGAATTGAGAATAAACACTTACCTGTGAGAGAAATAAACACCTTTGAGAGGTTTTCCTCTGTTTGAATCAATCAAGTGTTTCCTCTTATGTTCTTTAGAAATGAAATGTAAATTGATCTTAATCTCATTTGGTTTGGTGAAATTCCATCTTTTGTGTTTTCAATTCTCATGTTGATTATTGGAAAAATATGTTATGATCAAATTAAAAATTGATTATTTACAAAGCACATTTTTTAGTATAGAAACATTTCTTTTTATACTTCTAGTATTCGTAGTTTTATTTTCCTTACTTTGCTTAAGGACAAGCAAGATTCTAGGTTAGGGGGAGTTGATAAGTGCTATATTTTAGTTCATTCCAAGATTGTAATGTTGGCACTTATCTTTTGATTTCAGTAAACTTGCTTATAAATTTCCTCTAAATTCTAGTTGTTTTTATAGTTAGTACATATATAAATGTGTTGTTTACATTTTGGAAGATTCATCCATCAATTTTGCTGTTTCGATAGGTACCAAGTGTATCCGGGGCATCCAAATCAAGCAAGACAAGCAATAAGGGCAAAAAGGTCATTTCTGGGAAACCAAATTAGCCCAAAACTCGCCTAGGCTAAAAGCTTTCTTCACTATTAAGAGTTAACTCATTTGGGCGAGCATTTTATGTGTAATTTAGTCACCTGGGCTAGTGGCATTCTTTAAAACTATGTTTTAACTCGCCCAGGCGAGTAAAAACAGGCCAAATCAGTTGCCTGGGTGAGTGGACCTAAGCTGGTCACCACTTCCTATAAATAGGCATGCAAATGAAGAAGGAAAGGATGATTTTTATGGAGAGAACGTGAGGAACAACCCAAGAGGCTTAGAGAAAGGTGAGAGAAGAGAGAAAGGGAGTAGAAACTCTACAGAAATGGGCCGGGGATCGCCACTTTCTTCATGTCTTCTGTTGATCTCTTACTCTACACCATGATCGATTAGTTTCTCCAAAGGATTGGATGTAATCTTCTTACCCTTTTGTATCTATTTTAATATTTGATATATGTAGGAATCTTTTCTACTCATTCTAGTGATTTCATTCTGCTCTTAATGCTTGATTCTACTTGATCACTAGTTTCATGAAATTAGATTCTAAGCTTGATTGGAAAGTGCCATTAGGATTTGAACTAAATGATTTTACTCTTTATGTTAAGTTGCTAGGAATAGAGCATAACGTTTTGATTGAAAATAGCACGAGATTATGATTATAATGTTGGGTTATTTACTTCATATGCGAGGGATCGATATTCAGTAAATATCCTTAGGATTCTCGAATGCGAGGGATCGGTTTGGGGTGAATTAATGTATGCATCAATAATGTTAGAAAATGATTCATATAGGTTAAATGTTAATTGGATACTAAGGGTATGAACGATGAAACCTAGTCCTACATTCTCATAAATTAATTAAATTTAATTTTGATAATACAATGAATATCTAATCAAACAAACCAAGAGGGGGGGGGGAATTGGTTTTTACCTCCTTCTTAAAATTTTCTTGCAAAAACAATTGTAACAGCGGAAGAATTTTATTTGGATCATATCTTTAAACAAAAAACCAAATCAGAAATAATCTTCTCCAACAATCAATTAACTCTTGTGCAGTCCCAAAGTCTAAATGATAAGCAGATTGAATACAAAAAAGAATTCAATGAAACATAAACTGAAACTTTAGATGCACAAAAGATTTATACTGGTTCACCTCTCAACCCCGGAGGCTACATCCAATTTTCTTCTAACCCAAACCAGGTCAGAGTTCCACTATAACAAATCTTTGTTCTTTACAAGCAATCAACAAGGTCTCTTTCACCTTCCTTAGGCAAAAATCAAAATCTACTCCCCAGATTTTTCAACAGACCAAGAACCAGAGATCCCCTCTCTGTTCTTCCCCTAGAAACACCTTTCTAGTACAGCTTTAAAGAACCCCAGATGTTATATGGAAAATCAACAACTTTTACACAACAACAACAAAACAAAAGCTTAAAGTTCAAGAAAGATATCACCTCATTTTCCTTTGCAGCTAAAATGATATGAACGAATTAATCAACCTAAGATAAAGTCTAAAATGCTTTCTTGAAACTTCTTTTGTCACTGACTTGCATGAATGTTCACTCACAAAGAGTATATTGACAAAGCACTCATGTAGAATCTAACACAATTGAACAACTCTCTAATTTCTGACTTTTAGAACTCTTATAACTCTTAGAGAATGTAAAACACAAAGTAGGTACGAGTGCTCTCTGTCTAATGTGTTCTTTTTCAAAGACACAACTTATCTCTTTATAAAAAAAACAGATTTAACAGACTGTAATCGATTATTTCGCTATGGTAATCAATTATTTTAACTTTGGTAATCGATTATCTCGACTATATAATCAATTAAATTGTTCATCACAAATATGGAAATCTTGAACGAACACAATAATCCATTATATCACCATTTAATCGATTATGCCAGTACATGAACAAAACTTAACAAAACACATTTAATCGATTACAATCATCTGGTAATCGATTAAACCAGTTGATCATGCTGTGCAATATTATGCAGATGGCTTATGAAATCGATTAATTACTCAGATAATCGATTAAACCAGTGTGTTCCAAAAACTGTGTTAAGCTTATTTAATCGATTACAAGAAAATGGTAATTGATTAAAATGTTTTTAAACCATTTTCTAGAAACTTCAAACAAGTTGGTAATCGATTATTTACTTAAGTAATCGATTAAAACAATGTAAAAACATTTTATGCTTGTTTAAATGTACTTATGTAATCCTATAACTTTGCACATACTAATATGATTAATACTTATTAATTAATGTATGAATGCATGAAGTTCTTAAGAGCTGCAGAGGATTATAAGGATTTAACTCATGAACCAAGCTTTAACCAAAATTACAAATGTCGTCTTATTTGAGTGGGCATGTAAAATATCAAAACATATTAGCTTCCAATATCCTTGATTCTTTAGCTTCAGCTCCTTGATTCTAACAATCTCTCCCTTTTTGATTTTGAGCATGCCAAATACTTCATTAATGAAACATACTCCTTTGACTTTCAATGAGGAAATGTAAGATCTGAAAAATGCTCAGCTTTTGCAAAGATCAAGTGTCATTATATCTTTGTTCATGATA